>LOJH01082244.1:9330-24719 GCA_001685095.1 Ellobius talpinus
CTGCCTCTGCCTCCCGAGTGCTGGGATTAAAGATGTGCACCACCACTGCCTGGCCCAGAGTGAGTTCTAGGACAGCCAGGACTGTTTCACAGAGAAACCCTGTCTCAAAACAAGAAAGAGAGAGAGAGAGAGAGAGAGAGAGAGAGGGAGAGAGAGAAACAGAGAGAGAGAGGGAGAGACAGAGACAGAGAGAGAGGGAGAGAGAGACAGAGAGAGACACAGAGAGAGAGACAGAGAGGGAAAGACAGAGAGAGACAGAGAGAGACAGAGAGAGACAGAGAGAGAGACAGAGAGAAAGACAGAGACAGAGAGAGACAGAGAGAGAGAGACTGCAGAGTCACAAGCCTGCAGTTTCTTTTCTCCCATCCACCTTCTCTTAGCATAATTAATTCTGCTCCTTTGCTCTCCTGGCCTCACCCAGGGAAGCCAGCTGGAGTCCCTGACCCCTCTGCTTTTTTGCTGGGTCACCTTTGTCTTGTCCAAGTCTGATCCGTCCCCTCACCCTTTGCCCTCTGGTTTTCTACCAGGTTCCATGGTTCATGTTGAAGCTGCTTCTCCCATACTCTGAAGTCCAGCCTCACTTGGAATCCCTGGCCTGATTCAGCCCCTGAAGATGAGCCTCCTCCTCCTCCAGAACCTATCCACCTCCCAACTAGCTGGCTGATAGATTCGTGGCTTGATCTAGATGCCCTCTGGCCTCCTGTGGTCTTCTTTGGTCTCTTCTGCCAGTGAATAAAATGGTCTTTATAAACGCCATTGTCATCACCACTCAGAGCTCGTCTCCTCTCTGGGACTCTGCAATCATCTGACTAATACTCTCTCCTTGGCCCTAAGAAAAGGCCTCTCTTCCCCTCTAATAATTTCAGGCAGAGAGCCAGGGCTCTCTATGGTCCATTAGCCCAGCCCCTTTACTTCCTTGAAGCAGAGCTTGCCTTAAATCTACATAGGGTCAGTGTGTGACGGGTTGGGGAGTAAGGTGAACAGGACAGGGAACTTTGGAATTTCCAAATTCTCTACTTAAGGATATTTCCAACGCAAAGGTCACAGGCTTTGATAGTCCTTGTCCTTCTAAACCTGTGCCCTGTGGTTCTCAGCCCTAACTGAAAGAATTAGAATCACGTGAGTGAGGTGGAGGCTACGGATATACACAAATGAGTCTGTTCCCTCCTATTGTCTGTGCTGGAGTCCAGTCCCTGACCTTCTTATTTACTGTGAGGCTTTAGAGTTCCCTGGCACAGTCAGGGCTGTGAGCCACCACGCGGAGCCTTACAGATCAATGCTTCTCATTCCTCCCTATTTCTGAGCTTTGTGCTTCCTGGACATCTTACAAAAGCCGCAGACCTGGCCGAGAGGCTGACTCCAGCAGGACTGGCCTGTGAATTTCATCAAGCGCTCTCATGGCTTCTCTGACAAACTCTCTGAAACTTGTGTCTTGAAAAACATAAGATAGCGTGGTACGCTGGCCCGCAGTGATGAGGTCAACCCGAGGAGGCAAGGCTTGTGGGGGAAGGTGGTGTGTGGTCAATCTCATGCTTACCTGCCAAGGATCTTTCCCAAGGCTTGTGGGGGAAGGCGGTGTGTGGTCAATCTCATGCTTACCTGCCAAGGATCTTGCTGACACAGCCATGACTGACACGGAGCTGGCGCGAGATATCACAGGGCCTCACACCCTGGTGGGCCAGGTCCACAATGCGTTGACGGACAACTTCCGGCAGAGGCCTGCCATTCACAAAGGCCCCTCCTAACTGATTCAGCCCTCCGTGGCCTGAAAAGACAGGATTGTCAGGGACAATTGTCAGAACCAGGTGCTAAATGTTGGGTGAGAAGCAGCCTTGAGTATGAATACTGCGTGTGACCGTGTCTGGGCACTCCACGGTCAGTTCCACCAGCTCTCCCTCTACATGCGCCCCACCTTGCTGAGAAACATGCCTCCTGGAAAGGCTGGCACAAGTGGTATAAGCTGCTCACCCCATCTGACATGTGAGGATTCAAAAGGAACACATCTCTGTCTGCTCCATGTCCTTCGGAGCCCAGCCCTTTAAGTCGTTCTGTCAGTGTTCTCCTTCCCCCATTTTTCTTCATCCACAGACATGAAAAGAATGAAGGAGTCAGGCTTTTCTTAAGTTGATACACTCAGCTCACTGAGTGACACTGGATATCTCTCCTCCGCCTGAAGTTCCTTTTCTTTTCATTAAAATAAAGGCACAGGATGAAATGAGCTTTCCCTTTGTCTTACGCCTCTTAAATTGCAGAACCTTTTTCCCCCTTTAGTTTTTAAGACACAGTTTCTCTGTGTAGCCCTAGCTGTCCTGGAACTCACTCCATAGATCAGGCTGGCCTCAAACTCACAGAGATCCTGCTGCCTCTGCCACCAGAGTGCTGGAATTAAGGTTGTGCGCCCCCTCACCCAGCTATAGAGCCATGTTTGTAACAAGAACACAAAAGAAGTGCAGGAGAGAGTCTATGACTGAGACTGGTCCGACGGATCTAGGCTCTGTCTGTGGCTGTCTCACCTGAGCAACCCCGTCTTCTCTCTTTGACAGGTTGAACTGAAAACAGCATGCAGAGACCCCACTAGGAGATATCCCATGAGTCCATAGCCCGGTGTCAGGCTGGGGTGGAGCCAGTAGAGTAAGTACATGGCAAGCCAAGCCTTAGCTGCTTCTCTGATTGACCTCTCCCCTCTAGACTGAGTCTGTACTTCATTCTGATCACACACAGCTAGTCAGAGCCATATCTACTGAATGCCTAGTGCGTGACAGGTGCTTTAGCAGGTTCTGAAGCCCCAAGGTGAATACAGCCATCTGCATACTTGCACCCACCTCACGGGGCTTATTACAGTAGGAGCCTAGACCAGTTAATCAGCATCCCTCATGACCTTTCCTGGAATCTTCTGCTCAGAGAGGTAATTACTGAATCAGTAGACTCAGTCAGAGATGCACAGAGGGGCTCTTAGAAAAGTTCAAGCTGAGACTCATGACAAAGAAGTGCTAGATGAGAGAAAGGAGATCCTGTCTGAGCCACGAGAATAGTACAAGCAAAGGTTCTGAGGTTGAAAGGGTAGGAGTCTGTGAGATTTGCAAGACTTTCAACTCTACGATCCACAGTGGGTTAATTTCAGAGCTGAGAAGTCCAGTTTCCAGAAGACCGCAAAGAGCATTCCAGTGGCTTGACTTAAATGACTCAGCTTATGTGAAAAGCAGCCAGGATCCAAACAAAGCTTAGGGCTACAAGCCTTGCTGCCACTATATGGGTCCTTGATTGACAGCTGGAGCTGACCCTGTCTCTGTGACCTTAGGATGACAGTGTCATTGCCTAGGCATGACTAGCGTCTTTTCACACCAAGGACTGAATCTGGTGATCTAGCTTAGCATGGGAATGTCTAAGAACTCTAGAGGTTGGTCGAGCAGAATGGATTGAGCCCAAATGCTCAGGACTCCCTGAAGCTTACTGCAAAGCAGCCAGTATTGTACACAGGGAGTCATAGAGAGTCAGCCGGTAAGAAGGGAAAGTTGATGCCAGACCAGTATGACCAGTTAACAATATGTATGGGCAAGGGTAGGACGTGTCTTTGCTGGGCACACTGTACCCATTATCACCTACTGACTTAGCACATTCTAAACCACCTCCCAATTTCTCCTCAGGGACCCATGATGTCTTCAACAGAACAGATAATTTCCCTTAAAGCAAACAAACAAGGTCAAAAGCCTCTGTCCTGGGCATTCATGAAGAAAAACACACTGGCTACACACCAAGCATGAGGGACATGGCGGTCCATCTTCTAGGCACAGCTTCTGCCTGTCCTGTTATAGGCCACCTGCCCTAGTGAATACTTTTACATGAATTGGACGATGTCTTGGGGACTTTCAGTCCAGCCCAGGTGATGGACAATGTGGCTCTCATCTGCTCTTGAACTTGCTCCTCTGACCCCTCACTGGCTATGCTGCCCTTAGTGGAGAAATTGGCCCTCACTCCCTCATTGTTGCCTTTTGACTCCTTGGGGTCTAGCCACTGAACACCAGAGCACGTCAGACAGCTATGTACAAGTCTGTAGGCAGGTCCACTTTGTCCCCATGTTCCAGAATTTTTGATGCATGAGGCGTAGATCTTTGCACCAGAATCTCTCTCTCTCTGGAAGTCAGGTTTCATATCTAGAGGGGTGTCACAAGTTGAGCATTTTGCCTGAAAACAAAATAAAAAGCACAATCTGCTCATGTGGTTCTCCAATAGACATAGCACAAACTATACCCTAATTATCCTAAGGGCTGAAGCAGAATCTTTGAAACCCACATCCTCAGGCCCAGACTGAAGCTCACTGCACAGAGCCAGTCACATCTCTGGCCCCTGAACTGTGTCTTCTCTGGGGAGTTATTTTATTGAGGAAGGGCTTGAGACAGGTTTCTGCCTTGACGTTGTATGTTTTAATTGTATCATTTGAGTAGATTTGGTTGTTTGTAACTTTGGCATGAAATGGAGCTTGGCAGCATTTCTCACTGTGTCTGCTGGTCACTGCAATGGGAAGATGGGGTGATGGTGGAGAAGCGTTTCCTTAGCTGAAAGCCTTGATAGAAATATAAAAGTTTTCATTATAATATCAACATGGTTGAACGCTACCACCCTGGCTTGGCCCTAATGCTTGGGTAGTAGTTCTCCAACTGAAACGCACACCAGAGTCACAAGAAGGTTTATTGAAGAAAAACCCATTGAAGACAACCTTAAGTTTTTAAATCAGTTGGTCTAGGGTAGAACCAAGAATCTGTGTTTGTCGGAGACCCACAACTGTTCACTGTGAGGAGAATGTGTTACTTTGGAGTGTTCAACCCAAAACCCTCCCCTCAAGGTTCAAAGATCTACGCAGAAGGGGGAGGGGCTGGTGGTGGACAGACTGTGAGATGGAGGTGGAGGATGACTTCCTGGACAGAGCAGAGCAGCTGCACATAGGAACTCACCGGGATGATGACATCATTCACAAGACCCGCACAAACTCCAGCCAGACAAAAGCCCAGCATGGAAGAGGGAAAGAGAACAGGAAGCCCCAATTCTGGCTGGGGATCTACTGGTATTTAACTGCCAACAGGAAAGGGGAAGTCAACTCTTCAATGGTATGACAGCTGGTTCCACTCCCAGGACAACACAAACTGGACCCAAATGAATTGATGACTGTGCATGCACACACACACACGCACACACGCACAAGATGAGGGTTGGGTGGATAGAGAGGTGAGGAATGATCTGGCGAGAGTTGGGGGAATCAGATGAATCTGATCAAGATTCATTGTAGGAAATTCTCAAAGAATTAATAAAAACTTTTTATAAAGTGTGTTTATAAGAAGCTTCAGGCTGTGTAAGTGCTGATACTGTGGGACCACTGGTTTAGGCTGGGCATTGGGCAATGGCTGACAAAACAAACAAGATCATATTCTCTCTTCCTCCAACCTTTCCTCGAGAATCGTAATCACTGCATGTATTTAATGCCAATGGTGACTTGAGTACAGAGCCCTGTATGTGTAACCTTGAACAAGACATGAATGCTTAAATCCCTTTGAGGTGACATAGTCAGATTAATTGGGAACCTCCATGTTAAGGTAGAAGTCCCTTGGAGGAGCACACAGACAGTCAGAGAGGAATCAAAGGAAGGACTAGAAAAAGATGAAACAAAACAAACAAAATGACCATGGGAAGGAGGAAAAGGTTCCTTGCATTAATTCCTGGTGCTTTGACCAAGTAGAATGCCATTTACCGCCTCTGTAGATCATGCATGGAAGAAAGATTGGGAAGAGCCAACCAGCTGCCTATGAAGGTGGCCTCTATGGGCTGAGGTTTTGAACTGAGTTCTGTAATGGAAGGGCCTTTGTATTTTCTGTGTCCGGTGTGGGGGAGTGGACTTCGCTAGGTGATTCACCACCAAATGCCTAGAGGTGGGTGCAAGCTTCCTTCCTGCCCTCAGTGAGGGCTGATGTACACTGTAACTAACCTCCTTTCCTTGCTGCTTTGTACTTTATGGGCAGGTGGGCCTTAAGGTCGGAATCCAGTGGTTAAGTAGGAGCTCCCTGGTTGGTCCAGAGGCTGAGTGGAGGAAAGTGTAAATCAGGAGGTTTGAAGAAGCATCCTAAGCAAAGGCCTTTTGTATGTCTAGAGGTCTGTGAGTGGGGAGAGGGGGGTGTGTAGGAGGAAGCTTGGCTGGATATAAGAAAACTCTTGAGTATGGAGGTCTTCAGATAGGGAAATGCAAGCTTCTCTGATCAGAGAGGAGTTAGCTTGATTGGAAGGCTCTAAAGCTTTAGGTGACATTTGCTATAGAGCAGCCTTTGGGGGGAAATGACCATTTCAGAAGGTCCAAGGACACTAGTGATTTCTTCTCTACTTAAAAGGCTCTAAGTAAGGATGGGAGAATGAGACAGAGACCGCTTGAAACTCACATTGCATGAACTGATGTTGAACACTTAAAAGAGGAGCACACCTTCCCTGGATCCCCAATCTTGTGCACCCTCAACCATCATCATATCACTGACTTCTGACCAACTACTTCATCTGTTTGATTTCTTTATGAATTCCTCAAAGGAAGAAGCCAAGGCTTTGTTTACATAGCACCCGACTCGGGGTCCCTCTTGTGGGACCCTCAAACCTCATTCCACAGTACTGTTTTTCTTTTTATCATCTTGATTCCTTAAAGCTCCTCCCAAAAGTAACAATAGCTCAATGTGCTGTGCTGTAAAAAACTGATTTTATTGTCTGGAGATTTTTTCCTTTAGCTCCAAAGAGAGTCAAGGTGGGCTCGACTCTTTGGAACCTTGGCAAGGCTGTACAGTAAGAGATGCAGAGGCTGCCTTGGGGTACCCTTCAAACCATGCTACTTCCCTTCCATGAAGAATAAGCCTCGTTGATACTAATGAGTCTCTGATGTTCTCAGTCTGGTTTTGCCCTTCCCCAGGACACTGGCTTGCAGGTCCGCAATGGCTCCAACCTCCCAATCTTTCCCTCTTGGCTTTATACCTTTATGGAATAAAAAAAAATCCAAGAACTTAAACTGTACCTAAGGAAAGTGTCCTAGTACCAAGCTGGTACACCAGATCACTTCAGGTTATGTGCACATCAGACCCTTGTGTTTAGAGGCATCCGATCCTTGTGTTTCAGAGTCAGCTCTCTCTCAAGCCTCCTGCCTGGCATGTGCTTAAACACTTCATGACGTGTGGGTTGAGGGTGCCAAACTCTCCCTCTTCAAGAGACTCCCATATCAATCTCCTGGTTCCTTATATGAGTAGTCTAAACTTTTCATTCTCTCCATTGCGGTACATCTGTGTTTTCTCTTCCCACAACGTCTCTCAAACCCCAGTGCTGTTCTCACTCTGCAACACCTTTACTTCAGCCCATTCTTAGGGTTTTACCTACAATCCATCTTTACATAGTACTGTGAGTACCAAGGAGCACTCCTTCCCCTTTGCATTCAACTTCCTATGAGAAAGCTCATAACTAATAAATTATCGCCACTTTTGTGGGCCACCGCCCCAGGCCATCTGGGCTGATGACAACAGCCCTGTGCGCGTGTGGAGGCTGTCCCTTCCCCTTAGGCTGCATCACGTGTTGTTTTCTACTGGAGTCTCCGTCACTGGTCTTTGGCTATGGTCAGCGTAGATGTTGCCTTTGGGCCTTTGCATGTGCGGTTTCCTCCACTCAGAACTTCTGTCTTCTCCTTTTGTCTAATTAGCTCCTGTTTATCCAGTAGTTGAGCAAGGAGTCACTGTCCCCGAGGACTTCGCTTTTTGTTGACAGACTAGGTTGAGCCTCTGTTTGGATGTTTTCCTAGCATTCCTTACATTTTGCATAGTATTCATCAAAAATGCAGCATCAATCATGATTTTTTTGAGGAACTTGTTTAAAAATGATGAGGGAAACATTCACAGTCAGGAAAAATTTGAATGAGGAGAAGGGTGTATGGGATGATCCAAGTATCTTTGCATAATTATATAAGTGAAAATGACCTTCATCTGTTACCAGACTGAAAGCCACATGCAATCAAAAGTAGTTCTGTTAAGTTTATTGTTAAATTATGTAACATATTAAATAAATATATCCCATATGAATTCATCAACTGTTTTGAGCATCTTACATTCTCCCATACAGAATACACACCAGACTACATCATTTCTATCCCTACATATTTATTCCAATATCTTCTAGCTGCCTTCAGAATTCAAAGACCCACATATTTGACATTGTTTTAGGCACTACGACATAACAAACATTTTCATGAGGTGAGAACATAAAATTGATACCTACCTTCATGGAGCATGTAGTCCAGCAACAGAGAGTCTAAGAAGAGTTAAACATTTGCCAAATAAACACACAGACAAATGTTTGATTCATATATAAGATTCACACAAGGACACAACGGATGCAGAATTAAAGAATAATGAAGGGGGAACGAGAGATGGAATCACTTCAAGGTGATCAAGGAAAAAATCCTCATAGCTGACACATAAACCACACAAGTAGGAGTGGAACCTGGGCTCACGGGTCTCCCGCCTGCCTTCCCCTTACAACTCTTAGTTATGCGGCTGGAAATCAGTACATCCAAACCCACATCTGCAAGTACCACTCCCATGTTCATGTCTGCGTGTACCACTCCCATGTTCATGTCTGCATGTACCACTCCCATGTTCATGTCTGCGTGTACCATTCCCATGATCATGTCTGCATATACCACTACCATGTTCATGTCTGCATATACCACTCCCATGTTCATGTCTGCATATACCACTCCCATGTTCATGTCTGCATACACCACTCCCATGTTCATGTCTGCGTGTACCACTCCCATGTTCATGTCTGCATGTACCACTCCCATGTTCATGTCTGCGTGTACCATTCCCATGATCATGTCTGCATATACCACTACCATGTTCATGTCTGCATATACCACTCCCATGTTCATGTCTGCATATACCACTCCCATGTTCATGTCTGCATACACCACTCCCATGTTCATGTCTGCGTGTACCACTCCCATGTTCATGTCTGCATGTACCCCTCCCACGTTTAAGAATGTTTAAAGAAATCACATGGCATCCTTTCCATCATGGTAATGCCAAGCTTTTAAATTCAGCAAACAAGACCCACCATGACCTTTCTCTTCTCTCGTGACTCATTGCCCACCTGTCTAAGCCTTAAAATCAATGTCGTAGTATACATAATTGCTTACCTTTTTTGTCATAGTACCTAGGTCCAGCCCTGAGTCCTCATTCATGCCATCCCCCATGCCTGGAGTTCCAATACCTTACTTTCTCCTGATTGATTTCATTTATATATTAAGAGTTACCTTCCTACAGGAAGTCCTCTGTGTCTTTTTTTGCCTGCTTCCTCTGGTCTTTCCTGTTAAAGGAGCCAGGGCCAACCTCTGGTACTACATTTATCAAACTGTAAGTACCCCATTACTGACTGTGCCCGCTGCATAGACTGACTGCTTCTTGAAGGATGCTTTATTATTATTTATTATTATTACTGAATAATATTTAGTACACAGTGATACCAAGTCATGCTTGTTTAATTCATTTTAGGAGGGAAGGAACATGGAAGAAGGAAGAAGAAAAAGTGAAGGGAAGCAAGGAAGAACAAAAAAAAAGGAGGGAAGAAGGCAGGTCCATAGGAGGTTTAGAAAAGACTGCATAGACTTTGCCTTAAACAGAATTCTGTTTCCCACAGACTGTTAGATATAAGTATTTGAAGAAGGAGCTCCACATATCACAGCCTGGGAAAAGTGAGGTTTTCATTGCTTTTGAGGACCTAGGCAGTGAATGCAGCGTCCTTTCTACTGGCTCTAACACCAAACCTCTGATGCTCACAATAAGTATATGAACACTTCTGGGTCCATACTTTTGTGAGGAGCCAGCTTTATGGAAAAATGTGACTGCATGTTCTGATGGAGACTGAGAAGAAATAAGTGCTATTACAATTCCTAAAATGCCTCATTAAGAAGTCTTTTATTTTTAACTCTGGTTGCAAAGGTTTCATGAAGAATGGTGGGGTGACCATGCAGCTCTGGCCTTGTGTGACTTACAGTTCTGTTGGGAAGAAGGTCCCCGAGTCACAGCCCAAGCCAAGGAGACAGTAGATTAGCGGTGAAAGTTACCTTTCCTGACAACTCAGATACCTGCTGTGGAGAAATGTTTGTCTCATGCCTGTGTGGGAAGTGCTGCTTTGTGCCCACCATAGTCCAGTCAGTAACAAAGAAAAGAAACATCCCTGCATCACGTTGCCTAGGAGCTCACCACTACCTTCAAGGACAATGACAAGGACAAGGACAATCCCGCCCTAGAACCTGGTTTTCCCTGATTTCTTCTGGTAGCATCATTCAGAGTATGGTCAGAAGACGGACACCTGTTCCTAGGAATTCCAGCAGAGGGGTTTTAACAGAATTCCCTGGGTGTCAAGGGATACACAGCACAAAGAAAGAACTGAAGTATCTCTGAAATGCAGGTTGATCATCCCTAATCCAAATTCCCCAAGTACAAGATGTTTTCAAAGATCATAAACTTCTTTAGTACCAACAAGCTACATGTTCCTGACCTGACTTCTCTGAAGGGTGTGAGCGAAAACTCAGGTGCATGGAAACCTCACACAGAATGGCCTTCAGGTTATATGTATAAGGAATACTGGAACATAAGTGAATGCCATGATGACATGATGAGAGTTGGGTCTCATCCTCAAGATTGTGTGTGTGTGTGTGTGTGTGCACGCGCACACACGCGCGCACACACCAATACTCCCAAATCTAGAAAAGTCTGAAATTTGAAATACTTCTGGTCCAACCATCTTGAATAACAGATGTACAACCATAGGAAGCAGCTGCTGTCCCTGGGCTGGAGGAAACAAAGGGAAAAGCTGATGTCAGAATCGAGGTGCTTGAAGGGAGTTCCAGCTCCATTCTGGGGCTTGGAGCTGCAGTGTGATGGTTTGCCCAGATGCTGCTGGAGGCTTGCGATTGGCTCTCGGAGATCTGGAATCTAGATCCGCAGCTGCTGCTGGACTGATGCTGCCAAGAACCACCTAGAACAAGAAGGAAGGCCTCCAGCCCTCTGCTACCCACCAGCTGGCCGAGTTAGCAGCCCATCATGGACATAGCCACTGAGGAGCAGCTTCCCATCATGTGTTTCAGCAATGATTCCTGAATGGGGTTCAAATAGTCACTGGTTTTTAATCTCTGAAGCTGTGTGGGACAGAGACCAGAAAACCCGCACTTCACCTTGGCAGGGACTTCATTTTCTTCTGCTTAGGTATGTTGTTTGAACCTGAACTCAGTAAGCCATCCACAAAGGTTTGCCATTCCTGTGTCTGTTTTGATATACATGTTTTTAGGGTATGGTTTCCTGGATGGTTCTTTCTGTAATGGTTTCAGCTTACTTTTTCACATCTCAGCAAGTAGCAGATCCCTCCCCCCCCACACCACATTTGCCCCTCTTGCCCGGATTGTTTTCTGTTCTCATTATTTCGGAATCCTTTGTGATGAGAAAACCTTGGCTCTGGATGCTTTGGGGGTCAAGAATAACTCCAGAGCTCCCTTTCCTCCTGAAGTGCATGACTAGGTGGTTACTCATTGACTCCTGGGCATACTTTTAAAAGGAAGCCTGCCTCGTATATGCCCCTCTCTGCTCCTCTACAAGCTTTAAGGCAGTGGGGTGAAGCAATAGCAACCCTGGGTCTCTCTCCTACGGTCTGAAGCTCAGCCAAACTGAAGAGTATCTCCGAGCAGGGTTAGAAGGCTTCCTTTAGAAGGCAGGGGAAGATGCCCTTGCTTGGATCAGACCAGAGGGTGGGGGCGCTGAGAAGGCTTAGTATAATTATTTCATTTTCAGTGCTTGGGTATGAAGAGGGGGTTGTATGGGTGCCGAAGGAGAGACACAAAGGGTGAATGAAGAGCTTTCCTTTGGGTTAGGCTATCGCTGAAAAAGAACCAAACTTGACGTGTATCTTACCAATATCGTCCCTTAAAAAGGAGAAAAGAGAAGGAAGAAAGGAGGTGGGCTGTGTTCTATACTCAGCCCCTTTCCTGGGTTAGGTAATGCTTAGGAATCACGACTGCAGGCAGCACTGAGAAACATGCTCCTTCCTGAGCCACACACAATAGTCTAAGTGCGTTTTCCATTTGATTTGCACAATAGCCCTTGAAGTAGAAAGCACATTGCCTCCATTTTACATACAACAGGGTGACGAGCAGAGATGGTACATAGTTTGCCCAAGGCTGCCCATTGCGAGAAGGCAGAATTGAGCCTCAAGCTAAGCAAACACTCTGCATTTCATGGTTCCTGCCACCTTGGTCATTCCATGTAGAGTCAGACCCTCCCTAAGAGCGAATAGGCCTTCAGCACCACCTTCTAATGCGCGTGCTTTCCAAGTCCACTTTAAAATTCTTTCCAAGTCTTCATTGATCAGATGATTGGTGTCTAGGATGTCACTATTTGTCCAGTGAGAGGGGAAAAAATATCCAATTCTTTTCTGTCCCCTACTCTTCCATATTGGTTTATTTTTCTCCTCCCTGTTTAAGTCTGTCCCCACCTCTTTTCTTCTGCCTTTCCAGCTGTGGCTTGGGCCCCATCCTCAGTCCCTTCCAGCTCCTTTACTATTTCTACCCAGTGTTTATCATCCCTCTGACCTACTGTTACTGGCCCCTTCTAGGCCTCCTGTCCCTTGTGCTCCTTCACCTCTGTCTCCCCTCTCTCTCCCTCCCCTGACTCCTTTGACCACCCCCTTTTCCCTGCATAATCTCCGCTGCCTGCTTGACTGCCCAGATTATTTATCCCATCTTCCCCTCAAAGGCTTTCACAGCTCCGCTGTTATTCTTGTATTAGCATTGAACCCATTAAAGCTAATTTGTTTGCCCTAATCTCCATTTATTTTTCCCTAGTTGATATTAGATTTCCCTTTCTATTGCTCCAGCATGATTTTCTCTTTGTCTTCCTAATGGTCTACCACCCACCCCCTTCCTCTTATTAATCTGGTTGGCTTCGTGGTTTCAAGGCCTTTGTCTCTCTGCCTCCCCCAGCCCTTAGATTAACCCTGTCACCTCTCCCTCTCTCAAAAAGGACCCCCAGTGTTTGTATTTTCAAGGATGGAACTGCTGTAAATGTCAACAAGCCTCTAAGCTTCCTTGGGAACAGTGCTGCTGATCTTGAGAGCAGGCCAGTCTGTAGTTTCCAGAGCACAGGAACGTGGAGGCAGGAGGTACCTGGGTCCCAGGGCTGCCTTGAGCCCGCAAGCTGCTATGCTCTAGTTTGTTCTAGGTAGGATGAACTTTGGGGCTCTCCCAAAGATTTCTGAAGGCTTCTTCCAGCTTGCCTTTATCCTATACATTTTACTAGCAGGCTAAGCAGTAGATGGGCAACTTTCTCCCTATGGCTGAGATTTGGCAATTTCTTGAACAATAGGCGCAGTACTTCACCTTTTTAAAGACATGGAGGCCTCTGTGTCTGCGACTCTCTGGGCGTATCTGATCCACATCCTGCCCTCTGGCTTCCGTGTACCCAAGGAGAGAGGCCTCCTGGGGCGAAGTTACTAAAGTTATCACCTTGCCGGCTTTGTCTGGGGACCTTACTCTTCCGGTTTTCTCTCTGGATACTGAGAGCCTCAGAGACAACTGCAGCACCTCCTCTGGTTGTATAGGCTCCTTTCTGGGGGGGCAGAGTCCTCCTAACATCTGACTGCTCTCTAGACTCCCTAGGGAAGCCAGGTGCTTTCCACCTTGTAGAGTTCAAGGAGGAGATTTTGGTATGATGTCCCTGACCCTGGGTCTGTCGAAAGAGCCTCTGGTGCCAGCTCAGGGTTTGTAGCCACGCTGTAGAGCATAAGTTACTAGGAACCCAAATCATGAATTAGTCCATTAAACATGAACTTGCCACCAGGAGCCTCCCAGAGTCCTGGAAGGTGTGCTAGAGGTCTTTCTTCCAGTTCCTCCCGTGAGCTTCCAGGTATCAAAGACCCACCTGGGCAGTGGTAGACATCCCTGAGCTACACAGCGGGAGGCAGCGCTCTGCAGTTCAGAGCAGGTGAGGGCATCTGTGGAGTATACACTTCCAGCTTACTCACAAGTCACCCCAGACTCCCCTGGGTTCAGAGGCTAGTGGCTATTATAATGCTGTGGTTTCCTTAAGAAAATGGGTTGATAGTAAAACAATTTTCAATCAGCTAGATTTCGATTCAATGAGTGGTGCTCTCTAATAGTATTCTAGGAGACCTGTAACGTGTTAAGATGACTTCTGATGATGAGGGGCTTGCCCTTGAGACACATACACATTAACAACTTTTACTATGTTACCAACCTTACGGCTTTGTGATCCATTCACTGTGGACCTCATGAATCATCACCTTCTGGCCCCCAAGCAGTCCTGTAGGATACCCAAAGGTGATGTGTGTACACCAGAGAGGAGGTCAGTGTGTGTATCTATGTAAGGGGCTAGCGCGTGGTTAACAAGTCAAGTTATGTTATCATGGCCTGCTAGGACCCTAGGTTCTGGAGCTCTGCAACAAGGCTATAGACTTGAGTTTAAGGAGCACACATTTAAAAGTCACTTTGAGATGGGGAAGGAGGCAAGTAGAGAGGTGGCTAAAAGAACCCCTAGTGGGGACAAAAAAACCCATGAGAGTGTAAAGAAGAGGACAACAGGACTGAGGGGTAGAGAAGTAGAGGAGGAACAAGAAAGAAACACACTGTAGTTGGGGTAACTACAGTGACTAAGAGACTGGCTAAATGAGGAGTCTTAAATTTAACACACAAAGGAGAAAAAGATACGCTTTCCTTTTTTTGTTGTTTGTTTTTTGGGGGTTTTTTTGTTGTTGTTTTTGTTTTTCCAGACAGGGTTTTACTGTAGCTATCAAGCCTAGCCTGTCCTGGAACTAGCTCTTGTAGACCAGGTTGGCCTCGAACTCACAGAAGTCCACCTGCCTCTACCTCCTGAGCGCTGGGATTAAAAACGTGCACCACCACCGCCCAGCTAACACTTTTCTCTTTGTAGATAAATCATCTCTCTATTTCTCTCCAGCTCTGGGTTTCTTTGCCTTTCAGATCTTAGCTAAGATAAGTTGTGATTGACAAGCTTAGAGAGGAGAAAAGGGTAGGCTTTGGCTAGAATTAGAATCAGACACAACTAGAAGGACTGTATGCATATGTAGTGGGGTGGCATGGAGAGGGACGAGAGAGGAAGGAAGATGGGAGTTGAATCTCTCAAGGCAGGACGGATCGGAGGCCTGATCACCCTGAGCTGCACAGGGAGGAACACATGAAGACCTGCCTTCCTGAGTACAACAGACCAAGCAAAATCTTCAACAAATTTTTTCATCTGTGCTTTCCAGAACTGTCTTAGTTAGGGTTTCTATTGCTGTGAAGAGACCCCATGACCACA
>LOJH01082281.1:0-10159 GCA_001685095.1 Ellobius talpinus
TGGTTACAAGTTATTATGGATAATGGTCAGGAAAAAAGCTAAACAAAGGAGATTAGATTCAGAGATTTTGTTATGAAAAAAAGGAGGGGGGAAGTGCTGTAGGACAATGGTTTTGTACCCTGTAAAGATTTGTCAATTGTATTGGTTTAATAAAATGTTGATTAGCCAGTAGCCAGGCAGGGTGATCAGAAAGGAGAATTCTGGGAAAAGGAAAGGGTCAATCTGCAATCATCACCCAGACACAGAGGGCGCAAGATGAGAATGCCTCACTGATAAAAGCTACCAAGCCACGTGGCTAACACAGACAAGGATTATGGGTTAATGTAGGATGTAAGAGTTAATAAGCCTGAGCTAATAGGACAAGCAGTTTATAACTAATGTAGACCTCTGTGTATTTCTTTGGGACTAAATGACGGTGGGACCTGGTGGGACAATAACCTCTGCCAATGAGGTGGAAGAAACAAGATCAGGTCACGCTGGGCTACATGAGATTTAACCAGTATAAAAAAGAAACAGCTCACACTTTTGATTCCAGCACTTGGGATCTCCTGCTTTTAATCCTAGAAATAGGCAGGTGGAGATGGGAAGTGATATAGCACAGTGAAGAGAGGAATATAAAGTGGGAGGAGACAGGAGCTCAACCCCTTTCAGTCTGAGGATTTTGTAGAGGAAAGAACTTTCATGACTGGCTGCTTTACTTCTCTGCTTTTTCATATTTTATCCTCTAATATATGACTCCAAGTTTTTATTATTCAGATCAATTAGAATTCAAGCTACAAAGATGGTCTTCAAATCTATAAAATATGGCATTTAAGATATTTTAATAACCAAAGGTTTTTCATGACAGTGAGACATGTTTGTTCCTGACAGCACCAATCTACTTTAAAGAAAGATAATGGGAATTGAAGAATGTCCATACAGAGTTTCCCTTCTTGGCTAGCTACTGGGCAAGAAACTGCCCTTCCCTCAACTCCTGATAGTATGCTGTTCAAATTTGCCAAGGAAGACACCAAAGAAGGTGACTGCCAATTTTTCCCAAGATGAAGTAGGACAATCCTTCAAAATTCCTGCTTCAGAGAAAAATATGTCAGATATTTTAGGTCTTTAGGCTGAATATGGATGCCCCAACATTGTAGAGGAACCTTGGGTTCAGTTAGTCAGTTGCCTTTTTTCATTTCTATAGTTTTGGAAGTTGTTTGCTCTGCACTTCCTGTTACTCAGGTAGTATTTTATCCTTCTTGGGTCTCTGATGGGGTTGAAGACTAGATAGCTATAGTTACAATTTTCTTACTAAATTCAGGGAAAAATTGCAAAAGACATGTAAAGTTTATAGGTTGAGAGATATAAAAGCTGTTTATATAAAAGTTGTTTATCTAAGAAAATGCTTAAAAGTCTGAAAGGATATTTTTAGGTTTATGATAGAAAGTGGTTTAGCTATAAAACTTTGAACCCATCAAGATAGTATAGATAATAGTTTGCTGACTACAAATGGACTGGACATTGTGAATGTAATCCTTACTTGATGATTGTTCTTATTGTATATAGTTTTACTGTGTTAGAGTTACAGTCCTTTCCTTTTTATTTAGAAAAAAAATGAGGAAATGTTGTGGAATACTTTTTTACACTGTATGAAGATGTGTAACTGTAATTGGTTTAATAAAAAGCAGAATGGCCAATAGCTAGTTGAAGAGAATAGGCAGGACTTACAAGACGAGAAAGTCAGAGAGAAGTAATAAGGAAACTAAGTACATGGATTTTGCCAGCAGACTTGGTGCAGTATGGACATGCCATACTGAGGAAAAGTAAAAAATTACATAGCAAAGCATAGATTACTAGGAGTTAATAAATTTGAGTTTTAAGAGCTCATTGAGAAAAAGCCCAAGCTAAGGTATGTCTTCATAACAATAAATCTCCACATTTTTATTTGTGGACTGGTGGTCCTGATGAGAAATTATTGCTACATTATGAAGTCTTTTTTTACTTAATTTCTATGCATATAGATACATAAGCAGCAAGATAACATCTGTCAAGATCATACATATCTTGGCTTAGTTTCTTTTTGTCCTTTGTCTAAATCTTTTTTTGTCCTTTTTTTCTTGACTTTTTGTCTCCATCAATTTATTTTTTCACAAATATATAACCTTTCTTGATTGTTGTAGTTTTGTGCTTAATATAGAGGACAGATTGTGTGAATGTGTGTAGTATTTCTTCAGAATCCTATTGATCATTCTGAGTTTTTCTGCTTTCCATATAGCTTTAGAATCAGTTTTTCTTTTATAAATTGTTGGGAGTTTTCCTTGAGTGTATTGATTTATGCTGTAGATTATGTCCAACATACTGATTCATACTGATTCATCTTGTTCACAAGGATCATTGACCTCACCATTTATTTAGTTCTTTTATGTTTTCATAGTATGTAAAATATTTTATTTAGTTCTTTTTTATTTTCACAATATATGAAAGATATACTAATATTGTATAAATATTACTTTGGGGCCACACAGGTGGCTTAGCACATATTTTTCTTGTAGATGACCTGTGATCAGATCCCAATGCCCAAATCAGGAGGCTCATAACTACCTGCAACTGTAGATCCAAAGGATCTAACACACTCTTCTATGTGGTGTCACAGATACATTCTCTTTCTCACACACAAACACATATAAAAAATTGGAATGTTTTGTCTTGCCAAAAGCACTTATAGCTTGTAAAGGAAACAGAGCAAAATACATTGCTTTATGTGTATAATAGAAATCATACAAATTTTCTTTAAAAATATGTCATCTTTCTTTTGGTTTTAAAAGGTATGCATTATTGTATCTCACTATTTTACAGACTTACATCCAATCATTGATCATAGGAAACATAAAATAGTTTCTAACTGATCATAAAATTCACCATTTAATTTTTCATAAGAGGATGAAATACTTTTTATTGGTTAGAGCTATTATCTCCAAATTTGAAACATTAGAGTACTTCAAGAAAATCTCTCCAGGTTTGGAAGAGTAATCCTGCAGACACACTGTTTTCTATTATTGGCAGAACAGAGTATTAGAGTTCACAGTGTATGAGTGCTGGCCTGTGATTTCTTTGATTATTATTTTTACTAGACTCTTGTAGTTCTTGTTTAAAGGACCATATTATATTTGTATGTTTGTGTTTTTGTCTTTCTTCAGTAGTTCTGTCTATGCTGCATTATTTTACTCATTATAGATTTAAGTATTATTGTTTTTTATAAAATGATGAACTTTTATATAATTTTATAGTCTGAAAACTAGCTACCATATCTTAATACTTTCTAGAAATTTGTTGTTTGGGGGGAACTTTCTGTAAAGATACAGCATTATTTTTCTCTTTTCAGTATCAGTGCTTCTCAGTATCAGAAATTCCCTGTTCCTATTTCTTGGCATATCTGTGTTTTACAATTGTTGCTTTGTTTGTTTGTGGTTTTATTACTTAAATGATTGATATGGTTAATATATTGATTTTTGAATTGTTAAATATTCTTTCACCTTATTTTCTGTGTGTCCTACTCAGCTTCACCTGTCATTGTTACATAGTCTAGCATGATCTGAGGAGAACCAATTGAGTGCTGACTCAGATGAGAATTAGCTTCAGCTATGGCCTGAGATGACCTTGATTGTTGGTTGAGTAGGAACATCCAATCACTGAGTGCGGTACTATCTTTAAGAAAGTGGTCCAGATTAGATAAGTAAGCTAGCTGAACATGAGACAGTGACCAGGTAAGGGCAAGTCCCAGCAAACAATGTTCCACCGTGATTTTCATCTTCAGTTGCTAGCCTGAGTTCATTTCCTGTGTTTTCTCAACGACTTAATGTGGCCTGGCAGTGTCAGCCAAAAAAAAGTCTGCTTATCATGTCAGTTGCTTTTGGTAAAAGTATTTAATCATAGCAAAATGAATAAAAATTGGTAGCCTTAAAATGAGGCTTTTGCTGTAAGAATGAACCTGAGAATATTGTATTTTGGAGGAAGGCAGATGATAACAGGACTGAGGATATCAAAAGCCATTGTAAGCTCTACACAGATCTTAACAGACCATTCCAGGAAAAACTGGAATATGAGAGTGCTGAGAATAATCCAGTCAAGGTCATGAGGAGTCAGTGGGAAGTAAACTCCATGAAATTTAGGCTAGAGGTCATATGGTAGTTTGAATGAAAATGGTCCTCATAGAGTTATATATTTGAGTGTTTGCTCCTGATTTTGTGGAACTAATTGGGAAAAATTAAGGGATATGATATGGTAGGAGAAGGTGTGTTACTGCAAATGGGTTCTCCCTTTCTGCCTGCAGAGCAGTATGTAAACTTTCAGTTCCATGCTTACCTACTGCCATCTTTCCTGTCATGGCAATGGACTAATCCTATGAAAAGTATAAGCACAACCCTAATTAAAAGTTTTCTGAAACATCTGGATCCCACAGGGACAGTGCCTGATGGTCATCTCTCAGCAGGGAGCTGGGTTAACCTTGAGCAAAAAGCCACTTTGCAGTTTGCTGCCATCTTATTTGTGACTTCATCATAAGAGAAGCAGCCATGTGACTTGGCATGTCATCTTTGCTAATGATTTCATTGAAAAGGTAAATGTAATGTGAATTATTGATTACTATCACCACTTGACATAAACCAAAATGGAAACACCCATAAATTTCCTGATGCCACTGGACATTCAGAATATATACCCCATTTACAAATTAAGGAGGTAACATGAGACTTCCATGGTGTGTGCTTGCTTTACTTTTGCTTATTGCTTTACACTATACGTTTTCTGACTTCCATATGGACTGAAGAATTTTCTTAGCCATGTGCCTTAAACACTAACTATCAAAGGAAGCAGACACTTTGAAGTATTTAGATATGGAAGGCTCATGGGAATTTGCATCAGCCTAGAGCTGGTCTTGGGAAAATATCCCAAGGGAGTCAAAGGAATATAATTCTCATTGTCAGACAAATTGCTGCCACTGGTAGCTCTGATAGATGGAGGCTATGAATGCAGGCTATGCTGAGTTTCATGTGCTGTCCCAGTCACACCCTCCAAATCGAATTTCTGAGCCTCTTTTGCTCTAAGATATTTGGAACACCTGTTGTTCATGTTTGCTGTCCTGAGTCAGATGTCTTGGAGTGGATAGTTGTTTATACATAGTTTATACAGACCCCATCTTCTGGTTTCCTAACGAAGAGGAGTATACAGGTACACAGAAACACATCAGGAAAGGAGAAAAGGAGATGTTTCCTTTTCCTTCTGTCTTAGTGTTTTATCGCTGTAAAGAGACACCATGACCACAGAAGCTCTTATAAAGGAAACATTTAATTGCCGGCTTCCAGTTTCAGAGGTTTAGTCCATTATTGTAATGGCAGGAACAATGGTGGAATGCAAGCAGACATGTTGCTGGCAAGGAGCTGAGAGTTCTTCATCTCTGTCCACAGGCAGCAGGAGAATGCCACATTAGGCCTAGCTTGAACATATGATACCTCAAAGCCCACCTGCTATGTGGCACACTTCTTTCAAGACCACACCTGATCATCACACTCCCTATGGGCCAAACATTCAAACACATGAGTCTACAGGGGCTGTTCCTATCCAAAACACCACAGTAACCACGAGAAAAGAAGCAGAAGCTAAGAACCCTACAGTGGGTGATCTGCAAAGACTGACAAAGAAGATCAAGAAGATAGTCTGGTTACTTTTATTTTTCTTAAAAGATAGGTGAATGTCAGCAAAGGTTTCCACTCACTGTATTTTTACCCTTTGGGATCTATTCTTTCAGCCTTAAGAACAAAGTGTTAATAGTTTTCTGTACCAAGACCTGATTTGAATATAAACTCTGGGATAGTGTCCCTTGCAGAAAAATATGTCGGAGAATTGTATTTTCCTACAACTTGATCTCTTTATAGGGTGTGGGGTGGGGGTACAAAGATTTTCAGGTTGTCTGCTTCTATTTGCAGATACACCAAAATTGATTGTGGGTATTGGTCACACCAAGTCTAGCCAGGGTGAGTCCAGACTGGGTCTCAGCAAAGTTATCTCTAAATGAATCCTAAACTTTATTGCTGAATACGTTCAGAACTTCTAGAAGACATTAGAGAAACTACACCTCTGAGTTTGGTAACCTGCCTTACAGAGCTGTGTCCAAAGCACATTGCACAGTTATTTTTGTTCAGTAAGGGATGTTTTTGTACACAAGCTCTGCTCCCCATGCTCTATACAGCTCATTCTTCAGAACAAAGTCATTTAGAGGCCAGGGCCCTGACCCAGGGAATTATAAGGGCCACTTTGGTTCTAGTTAGATACCATGCCTGGCCTCTAGTTACACACCTAGTCCTGGGGAGGATCCAGCACAACTGCTCTAGCAACTCAGGTGTCAGTTCCTCAATATCTTTGAAAACCATTCCCTAGCTTACCATGTCAGTTCTTTTGGACTCACCCAATCTCACCCACATTTTCTCATAGTGCCTGGAACTGGACTCATAGTACAGCTATGCTCTGAACTGAGAAATGGAGCAAATCTACAACTTGGAGAGTAGAAGAACCCTCTAACCCTGCAGGAAGACTGGTGAGGGACAAAAGCAGCTTCCGTAAGGGGACAATGTGCTGAAGGGACACAGCACAGTGGTTGTCCGCTCTGGCTTCTACTGCAGACATAGACCAGTCCCAGCTGTGCAGAGATTTGCAATTCAGAAGCATTCATGCCTCTAAAATCTGACCATGTTGCATTCCCTCTCTTAACAAAGACTCCAATAGTTGTTCAGTCTGAAAGAATGGATATCTCAGCTAGTCTTCAGTATAAACAAGAATTCTGAGACTTGGCTTCTAACATTACTATACGAATGAACTTGCCAGAGAGAGCTAGGGTAAACAAAGAACAAAACCTCCTTCTTCCATATTCTTTACATATGATACCAACAGGCATAGCCCAGATTAAAGATGAATCTTCCCACCTCAGAAGAACCAGATTAATCTGGGTTTTACCATTTTACATGATTAATAAATACCCCATAGGTGCACCATTTTAGTTAATTTCAAATGTAGTTAAGTTGATAACCAAGAATACCCACAAGAGCCAATACAAAGAGCTGAGGAAGAAATTTTTAACCTGTAGCAAGCAAAGAGAGCATGAGAATCATTTCCAAAGATTCGTCATGCTCGGTTAACAAGTCCACTAACTGGACATGGTAAAAAACAGAGATATTCTGGGCATTCTTAGCACAAAGTCATACAGAAAGCTGCATAAAGTATAAAAATGATATACAGAAATACTTCAGGAATGTTCATTTTGTACCATAAGTTCTTAGCTGAAAATAAAGAGAATGTTACTATGAAAGTTGATTGCATGATCTGAGAGATAGATGTATCAATGCCACAATTCTCACAATATTGTGACACAGAGGACACAAATACAGAAAATACTAAGGAAAAGTCACCTGTTCCTATTGTGAATGCTGATCTTAGATTGATAGCTATGCTGAGATATTCTAACCTTGTT
The DNA here is from genome assembly GCA_001685095.1 of Ellobius talpinus. Taxonomy (NCBI): domain Eukaryota; kingdom Metazoa; phylum Chordata; class Mammalia; order Rodentia; family Cricetidae; genus Ellobius; species Ellobius talpinus. The sequence continues at coordinate 7,499 of LOJH01082281.1, forward strand.
AGGCTACTTTAATTTTTGTGTAGGATGGCTCAGAGAAAGTCACATCTGCTTCCATATTGCCCATTTTAACTAAACCTGGCTGTTGTCTTTTCTCAGGGCTGTGACATTTATTGTAGAAAATTCTATTATTTTTTAAAGGCTTTTATTTTATGTATTTGTTGGCTGCCTGTATATGTCTGTGCATATGTAGAGGCCAGAACTATGTAAAGTAGCTTGTTAGTGAACATATGAATGCTATGGATAGAACTTGGGTCCCCAACAACAGCACCCAATAGCCTTAAAAACTGAACCATTTCTCTAAGCCAGTGGATCTCAGCCTTCCTAATGCTGCAATCCTTAAATATGGTTCCTTATGTTTTGGTGACCCACAATCATAAAGTTATTTTATTGCTACTTTATTAAGTGTAATTTTGATACTGCTAGGAATCATAATATAAATAAATGATATGCAGGATATCTTACATGCAAACCCTATGAAAGGGTTATTCAATGTCCAAAGAGGCTGTTGCTCACAGGGTGAGAAACTAGGCTTTTTAATTTTCACTAACATTTTATTTTTAATTCATTTGAAATTAAAATATAATTACATCAACTTCCTCCTTTCTTGCCAAGTCTTTATATACAACTGTATGAAGAAGTGTGCACAAATATATGACCATATCATGCTTAGTAATTTTTTTTTGGATATGTATACATAGTTTCAGGTTTAACCACCTAATCAAGTATTAGGTAATCAGTTAGAGAGATCCTCCCTGCCTGAGGCTAATTCTCCCACTTGAAGGAGATTCCACTCTTTGATGACGAATAGGAGTCTTATTTCCTAATCACCTAGGCTGCCTTGGACAGAAAACAAGGGCTGAAGAAATAGCTCAGCAGTTTGAAGTACTGAAGAGTCTTCCAGAGCACTCAGGATGCATTCCAGTACACACACGGTGATTCATCTATCTGTCAATCCATTTCCAGGAGATTTTGTTACTTTCTTTCTGCCTCCCTCACCACTGCTGTGGGAGCACATTATTCTCCTTCAGCCAATAGCCTTTAAGATACCAGCCCACTTGGGCATAGTCTCTTATNTGTCTAGGACAGTGATCTGTAAGTTTTCCCCTTAAATAAATAACCCTTTCATTATTCATAATTCTGAACTGGTATGGGATTGTTTTGTGTCTTACATCATCATCTGGCACCCAACGTTTGGTTTTAGAACAGCTCCACCGGCTCTGCTACCCACTGCCAGCTTGGAGTATGCCCAGCTAGGCACGAGCCCTCCATCAGCTGGCCATGGCCTGTGCGTGGGGTCAGCAGTTCATTTGGATATAGAATTCTTATGAAGCGGTGGCTTTTCTTGCTGCAGATCAGCTGGAGTTCTTTGTATTATCTCATTACTCGCCTCAGAGTAGCTTCCAGTCCCAACACGCTAGCTCCAGTGTCTGCATCCCACCACACATACACACTGTACAGAAATTCAGATGGGATGTGGGCTTTCCTGGGTGCCTGCTGTTATCTTGTTATCCCAGTGTTCCTGTGGCTGCGGAGTGATCAAAGCCCACCACAGAACACACAGTCTGTGATTTTTATTAATAACTATTTTTTGATCTAAGCATATCATTCAGCATTTCACACTAAAACTAGATTTAACTCTGTTGCCAGGCCCAGCTGGGTTAGTTTTGTATGTGGCAAGTGACACCTACTGGCAGGTACCAGTTATTGCACCTAATCCCAGCTAATTAAACCACAGGTAAGATTTAATATCCTAAATATAGATCATCAGTTGCTAATTTAAAAGGGAAATATGTCCGACAACCTAACCATCCAAGGTTTCAATAGCTTCTTTACTTACACCATGTTCGAGGTTTTACAAGACTTATATGATGTCCCTTCTACATCACTATTTTTGATTCTGGGGATTACTCTTGTCCTCAATATTTTTTTAAAAAAATATGGTTTGACAATAGTGATAAGAATGAGGTGTTTTTAGAAATGGTACAGTCTTTATAGACTGAATTCATGATTTTAAAGAAAGAGTTTGGAAATCTGAAGAAGGATATGACCACTTTAACTCACAAAACTCAGTCAACTGAGGTACTTTTAGAAATAGTACATGCTGCTACCAAGCTTCTTGAAAAAGAGGTTGAGAATCTTAAGGAGGATACAAACAATTTAATTAACAAAGCTTAGTCAACTGAGGTACTTTTGGAAATGGTACAGACTGACAGTAATTTATTTAAAGGAAGATTCAGCACTTTGGAAAAGGAAACAGCCAATTTGGCACATAAAACCCAATCAATGACAGTGGGTGTTGAAACATTATTTGAGAGAATTCACACTGTTGAATGTATTAATCAGACTCTGTCAAAGGGATATGACATATTGACTGATAGACTGTCTCTCCAGGAAGGTAACATGCATGCTATAAAGATTATGTCCAAGGATGAGACATTATCTCTACTGTACAGTCTTCATACCTTGGAATTCTCAGTGAGGACATTAGAGCAGAACACTAGACAGGAGATCCAGACATTACAAAAGATTTGAAAAGATTGAGAAAATTATTAAATTTGACGACTAGGAACGAAAGGTAAAAATGCAAAATTTAACCTCATTGGTATGTAAAAATCTCTGGGATAGCTTCCCCAGAGTTCTGCCTGCCTTTCCAGTAATAAC
>LOJH01082292.1:0-10266 GCA_001685095.1 Ellobius talpinus
GTTAAGATCAATGTGAGCACTTACAAAATGAACTGCCTAAGTCATGATGAAAACAGTTCTTCTGCCCTCCAGTTCAGGGAAAGAAAAATAGAAATCAACCTTAGATCAAGACTGGGCCTCTCTCTTCATCATCTTTCTCTCCTGGGCAGCCAACCCTTGCCACGACAGTTGGGCCACACAGCGCTAACCATACAAGATCTACCTGGATGCCGACCCCGCTACTCAGGACCTGATGGGAAGTTTTTCCAGTTTCTTATTGCAAAATGCAGGACAGCCTTGCTTTCCAAGAGCAACCCCCAACAGAAACAGGGTTGCTCTCTACAGAAGAAAGCACAAAAAGGGGACAATTGGAAGAAACGCTAACTCTAAGAACTCTATAGGCAGTCAGAGTCCAGCAGGTGCATCAATTGCTGAAGTACTGGCCAAGAAGGATCAGAAACCAGAAGTAGAAAAGTTGAACAAAAGCAAACCATCGGAGCTGCCAGCAGAGCAAAGAAGGCTAAGCAGACATCTAAGAACCTCAACGTCACTGTTCAGGCTCCACACGCAAGCCACTAAACAGACTACAAAGACTGTGAAGATTTCTGCTTCCCAAGTTGGTAGAAAATGTTAATCTGGCAGATCAGATTCTTAAATAAAGATCCATATAAAACTCTAAAATAATAAGAAAAAAATTAAGATTGTCTGGTTGCTCATCTGGACATAGATTTGATGGCCAGGGAGATGCTGCGTGGATACCATCCCTGTGAAAAATAACCAGTCACTTAAAAGGAAGCCAAGGATGGTATCTCACATCCTAGACTATGGTGGGAAAAGGGAAATGTGTGAAAAACACAAACCAGAGCTGCTGCTGATACCTCAAGGCCAGACATGGCTGGAGAACCACCCAGTATCAACTCAGAAAGAGAGGATCCCGGAGAGGCTAAAACCAGTCCCCTGGGAATCTTAGCATACCAGACAAAATTCGTGGAAGAATAGTTAAAAGCTATAGGGGCAAAAATGGCTTTAAAAAATGGCTAGATAAAGCTGGCACAAATGAATGATTATATGTGCAAAAGTCAATTGAAAGGGTTGAGATTAAAAGCAAAGGGAAGGGGCCTGTAAGTATGATCCCAGCTAATCAGCTAGGAGCTAAGTAGTGCGTCTCTTTCTTTTTTTCCTTTGCATGTGTAACCCAGGCTGGCCTTGAGCTCATAGTCCTCTTCCCAAGTGCTGGTGACATGCTTAGCTACGTGGTCTCCTCTAAAATAAAATAGAGGTTCTGGAGAGACGGCTCGCAGTGAAGATCACTGACTGCTCTTCCGGAGGACCTGCACTAGGTCATTTCCCAGCACTTTCATGGGAGCTCACAACCATCGAACTCCAGTTCTAGGGGATCTAATGCCTTTTGGCTACCTTGGGCACTGTGTGCATATAAACAGACATATATGCAGGACCAATACACATAAAACAAAAATAATTAAATCTCTGAAAAAAATAAAAATAGAAATTAAAATAGGAATCTGGGTTTAATGAAGAGCACATTGATTCTTAGTTTCCTGGACCTCTGAATACAGACATATTATATGGGCATGTAAGTATACATCCTTGTATAGATCCACATACTGAGATCTCATATCTGACATATACAGTTCCTGTCTATATGAATTTAAGAACTTTTCTTCTTCATTAAGTCCTTTATTTATTTCACAGTGTTGGGGGGTTGAACCCAGAGCCTCACACACATGCTAGGCGACCATTCCCATCACTGAGCTACCCACCTCCCTTAAGTCCTTTAACAAGTGAGATCCAGAACCAAAAATGTCAACGGTACCAACTGCCTACACACATTAAACTAGACAATAACCCACACCCTGGACAACAGAGATTATCTACAAACGCAAGCCTCCGCTCTTGTTCCTGGAGATAACTGACTTAAACAATCCCAAGAACAGGCCTGAGACTGAGCAGGAGCCTCCGAATTGTGGTGTGAGCTTTCTGGGGTACAGGGAGCCACGGCAAGGTTAGCTGCCATTCTGAGGCAGTGGGACAACTGCAGCCCTGGCCAGGTGGAGCTCCTGCTTTCCCAACCTGCTCTCTGCCATGTGTGCAGCCCCCACTGGCATGCAGCAGTGTGGTGCAGAAAGATGGCCACTGGCCTTTCAAGGCCAACTCTGTACTGGCCACAGCTATGGAGGGACAGGAAGTTGGCTCACAGGCCCAGGGCTGGCTGGGTTTTGGTTTCTGTTATCCCTCTGCTTCCTGGGCCTACGCAAGTCCCACCGCTTGCTCCTTCCAGCTTCCTCAAGCAAGTCTGTTTTCATTTTCCAGTCTTCCCCCATCCTCCTTCCTCAGCATCTTTGGGACCACTTCTGCACTTGTTCCCTTCCAGCTTCCCCTTGGCTCAGTCTGTTTTTCTTCTTATTCAGGTCCCCTTCCCAGACACTTCTCCTTCTCTCAAATGCAGCTTGTGCAGTTTCAGAATCACTCAGGTTAGGGACAGCAGATGGGAACAAAGGACAGTTTCTTTGGTGCTGGAACAGCGAGGAATGGAGGAGCTTCTAGCCATTGGTGGCTGACCACTAAGAAGAGATGTTTTAGTCTATTGCTGCTTCCTATGATTGAGTGCCACAGAGAAGGCAATGTATGTGTATACAGGTGCACACACATGCACACAGGGTATGCAGAGGTCAGAGGTCAACCTCTGGTGCTGTTTCCCTGGAGCCATTTATCTTTCCCCTCCTTATTTTCATGCATGTGTGTATATGTGTGATATGCGTGTGTGTATGTGTGATGTTCAGGCGTGTGTCTGCATACATGTTTGTGTGGTGTGCATGTGTGTATGTGTTTTTGTGTATGCATGCAAGGCTGGGTTTCCAAAATTGATCTCAGGAATCTTGCTCGAGTCCTCTCCACCCGTGTCATTGAGGCATTGGCTTGCAACTGAAGCCAGAGCTTAACCAAATAACTAGTCTCACTAGCCAGCTTGTTTAAGGAATCCCCTGTCTCCATCTTCCAAAACTGGAATTACAAAGGAGCCACTGCTCCCTCTCAGCATTTATGTAGCTTCAGGGATCTGAACTCTGGTCATTTTAACTGGGGGGCCATCTCCATCCAACTCTCATTGGCCTGGAGCTCAACAATTAGACTGGGCTGTCTGACCAGTGAACCCCAGGGGTCCATCTCCCACTGCCTCCCCAGCTCTGTGCTAGCATAGTGACCATGCCTGGCCTATTTTACTTGGGGTCTGAGGTCTTCGTACTTGGAAGATAAGTACTTTACCAAGGGAACCATCTCCCCAGTTCCCAAGGTTGGTAATGTTTGATGAATGAAGCTTTATTTAGCTCAAGATACTGGGAGCCAATAGGCCACAAGCCTTCTTGTTACTGGGGACCCCACAGTGCAGGGAGCCACGCAGTGAGAGGAGAGCATGAAAAAACAGAGACTATCTGACCTTTCTGATAGACCTGAGCTAGAGATAAGTCATTAACTCTTGGCGGCCCTGCACAAAAAGGTAATCCGATCATCAGGCAGTCCTCCTGACCTAGTCACCTCCTACAGGATTTTCTCATTCCCTTGACTGGGTGCCTCACAGTGGGGATTCAGTGTCACAGTGAGTTGTGGTAAGGGTACTGGAAATGTGCAAAGAATCTCCTAACGGTCTCTCCTTCATTATACTCGGTGAGTTGGGACCTAAAGCGCCTGCCTTCCTTGGCTGTTGACTCCGTCCATCCAGTTTGACTTGCCCACAATTGTTTGCTGTTTTCCTCCATTATCTATGGCATGGCCCAATCTGGTCCTTCCGTAAAACCCGTGGCTCTGTGAGAACAACCCAGATAAAGGTAAATAGTCCTACATTAAGTCCCCCTACAAACCTTTTGGTCACGTCAGGTAACACAGAGGGTAGGAGGTGCTTCTTCACCGTATTCTATGGAAATCTTTCCAGTTTCTTTAAAACCACAAGGGGAAAATTAAAGTTTTAGGTAGAAGAAAAGAGTCTAAGAATACCTGTGTATACATTTTAAAGATTTTTATTTTCATGTGTGTGTATCTATGGGTATACTTGTACATGCATACAGGTGCCAATGGAGGCCAAGAGGCATCAGACCTCCTGGAGCTGGACTTAAGGTGGTTGAGTCCCACTGAGCTTTCCCCATCCTCAATGTATTGCATTTGTATTAGCATAGAAAGATATAATTTTTAGCAATGTGGAAAGAAGGGTCTTAAAGCAAAACTGCCTAGGTCTCAGTGAGGCTGTTGCATGTTCCTGCAATGTGACTGAAGCCACTTAAGAATGTAACAGTAGGGGCTGGAGAGATGGCTCAGTGGTTAAGAGCACTGGTTGTTCTTCCAGAGGACCTGGGTTCAATTCCCAGCACCCACATGGCTGCTCACAACTGTCTGTAACTCCTGTTCCAGGGGATCCGATACCCTTACATGGACATACATGTACATGCATACATGAAGGCAAGTACACCAATGTACATAAAACACAAATAAATAAACTATTTGAAAAAGAAAGTTGTAGTAAAGGGTATACACACCCCAGAAGCATAGGACCCAGGCCCTGACCCTAACCTGGTCATGAATATATCAACCTGGGTCTTGTTTAGGAAACACTGGATTGACGGAAACCCAATTGGTTAGAATTCTCTGGGGGACCACAGTGGCCAGAGAATGATTGGGTTCCACCAGACAGAACTGAGTTCACAGTGTAGTTCATTCATTTGTTACCAAGGTGACCATGCACGCTGACCTCTGTAAGCATCCATCCTTGAATAGGATGTCTTCTGTCCCACAGGACTGTGACGCAAAGTTGGTGAACTAGTCAACGTGTCAATCACAGTGGCAAGGAGACTGCTTAGCAGGTGGCTGCTGTCCTGGCTGTCATTCCCACTACTTTTCTTATCACTCTTATAGTTACCAGTATAATTACTGAATAATTATCATTAGAATTTGTAACCCATTATAATCCAAACTACATAAGTTACCGGAATAATTTTCAACTTGAAGACACCTCAGGTCAGTGAGGGTTCATAACTTCATGGGTTGTATTAGTTCCCACTAACAGGAACCTTGACAAAGACAAAACAAAAGCGAAAACACAGCAGCAAGCTGAATGCTAGCCACAGTCTCTCGTCGATTGCCCAATCACCAGATTTCTTTTCTTTTCTTTTCCTTGTTGGTTTTTCAAGGCAAGGTTTCTCTGCTGTCCTGGAACTCCCTCCAGAAACCAGGCTGGCCTCGAACTCAGAGATCTCGTCTCTCCAATGCCGGAATTAAAGGTGTGGGCCACTGCCTGACTGTCACTAGATTCCTATCAGATCAACTGCCACTCTTGTGGAAACCAAGAGTCATTCCTCTTTCAGTTCCTCTTCTAGAGTGATGCTATTTAATTAATATAGTAAATATTATCCAAGTTTGGTTATTTAACCTTAAAATTAAAATATATTTATTTTTATTTTATGTACATTGGTGTTTTGACATAGGTGTCAGCTCCCTTGCAACTGGAGTTACAGCCAGTTGTGAGCTGCCATGTGGGTGCTGGGTATTGAGCCTGCGTCCTCTGGAAGAGCAGTTGTTATGGTAAAAGTAAAATGCGGCAGGTCCCCAAATGGCTTCAGCAGGCAGAAGGCCACGAGACCACAGTGGGCCATGAAGGTAGTCAGTCCCTGCAGGCAGCCACAAGGAGAGACCTTGGCAGGCAGCCAGTCCCATGAGGAACCACAGCGATGGCAGGTGAGAGACAGATACACATCATGCAGAGAAAGTAGGCATTTATTTAGTGGGTTATGGAGGGGAAAGGGAAAGAGGGCAGAGAGAGAGACAGAGAGAGAGAGAGAGAGAGGGAGGAGGGGGAAGGGGAGAAGTGGGGAGAAGGGAGAGAGGCAGAAGCTGCCTCTTTGGGAGAGATGGAAAGGAAGGAACTTAGGCTGGAAGCAGAAGGAAGATCTGCTTGCCTCAGCAGACAAAGGGGTGGGAGGGGGGCTTGTCTCTTAAAGGGACAGGACAGAGCATTTAAATTCAAGCCCTCAGCTGTACTAACTGCATTTCAGGTACAAAAGAGCAATGATATGGCTAGTGCTTACCATATTAAATGTGGCATGTGGCTAGTGGTTGCCATATTGGTTATGGTGTATGGTTATTGGTTACCGTATTGAATGTGGCATGTAGCTAGTGGTCGCCATATTGGATGTATGGACCCAATAAGGATCTCCATCATCTCCATCATCACAGAACATTCTACCAGATACTACAGAAATACAAGCATTATTTAATATAATCTTACCACAGAGAACCTATAGAAAGAACTAGACAGTTTGGTGGATGTTTCTTGAAACATGACGTTTTTTCTCCCCTTTTATTTCAATTAGATATTTTTATTCTTTGTTATGAGTTTCTTTTGGGTCTTCATGTTTTTGTATGAACATGAATTCTATAGATATATTTATATAACAAGTACCTACCCCTCTCAGGTAATTTAGGGGTGATGTTAAGACATACAGGAAGTAAATATGCCTAATGAAATGCTTTTCTAATTAATCGTGACTTTTAAAGGTTTTTATTACACCTCACTTACATTTTATATTGCAATATCACGCACACAAACACAACTGAGAAAATCATACAATAACACTGGCCCCTACCATATGCAATGAATTCTGAGTTTTCTATAAGAACTTTCTATTTCCTCTTGCTTCTTTTTCTCTTCTTCCTCTCTTCTGTCTTCTCCTAGGAAAAGGAGAAAATAGATAACTTCTAGCGCTTGTTATCTAAAGCACTGGGGTTGTGGGTTTTTTGTTTGTTTGTTTCACAAAGGGGATTAACCATAGTTTGAATAGTGCTTAGCAGCAGCCAGGATAGTATGTTAGATAATCTCACCTGTCAACTTGAAAAGATGTAGAAGTACCCGGGACACCAGCCTCTGAGCCTGCTTGCAGAGGATTATTCTGATTAGATTAAACTGAGGTGGGAAGACCTGTCTACCCTTGGTGGCACCATTCCCTGGGCTAGGATTCTGGACTTAAAAAGGAGAAAGTGATCTGAGAAAAACCATTCCTTGCCTCCTGACTGTCGATGAGATGTGAGTAGACCCTTCAAAGCCTGCCCCGTTGGCATTCCAGCCATGACAGACTGTCCCCTCAAACTGCAAACCTAAATAAACCCTTCCTCCCTTAGGTTGCTTTTATTGGGGTATTTCATAACAACAGAAAAAGTAACTAAAACAGACAGCAAACTCAACTCTTGATAGAGTCTGGGCAAAGGAATAGAGAATGCTGCGTGGGGACCATGAGAAAATGGGAGCCACGGCATTTGAAAGGGAGCATAGTTTTCTGCTGGTGAACTTCTAATTGCATAAGAGGCACCAAGCATTCATTTTTGTGCAACTCTCTCATTTCAGAAGTGTGGCAACAAATTCTTCAAAATTATGAACACATACATAAATTATGAACACATCCACTTGCCAAGCAAAGCCAAAATTCTGTCATCTGATACTGGTCTAATTAAGGGTTGAATTTCAACTTTCAGTGGTAGAACAAGAAAAAAAATTTTTTTCCTGTGAAAAAAATTGAGAATCTTCCCCAAATTCATAAGGCATAATCCTCCTCTCCTCTCATGACTCAGTGGGGAAGAAAGGAGTCTCCTAAGCTGAAGGAAGAATATACATGAATGCCCAAAGCACCAGTGTTATTATTCAGCCACAAATAAGGCTGCACTTTTGGGTTCTAGAGCCATGCAAGTGCAGGCAAGCCCTCAGGCAACTGCCTGAATGTTAAAGGGCTCCACCCATGTGTGTGCATGCGTAGTTCCATCCACGTATGACTCAGCTAAAACCTTGCACATATGCGTGAGCCCATCATCTGCATATGATGTAGTCACGCCAACCCCCTGTGCGCATGCGCTAGGCAGCTTTTAAAAAGCTGGATGCGCCATCTTCCTCTCTCTCTCTGCACACCGATTCCCCAGGCCTGTACACACCCTCTCTAATAAACTCCTAAGCGGGTTTGTTGTGTGTTCCATGTTTCCTTCTGGCTCACATCAGGTAATTTCAACCAGCTTTGACAAAACTTGTACATTTCAGGGTAGGAGTGTGAGGATTAGAATTACTAAGCAAAAGGAATGTGAATATAAGAGAAATAAGAGAAATAGAACAGCATCAGGAGGGACATTGAGTACTGAATCCTGAATTCACCTGTGTTTATTTTCCATACACTTTTGTACCCCAATACAAAAGGAGGGAAGGAAGAAGGCAAAAGATTGCTTTAACGTGACATAAAGGACAACTAGGACAGCTACTTGCTTCAATACTTGAGACATCAAGCCATTATTTCCTGAGTAAAGTATTTGATGTCTTGGGCAGGAATGTGCAGTGAACACACCCTAGACCAAGTATCCTGTAGGCAGTCACTCCCGAGGGCAAACCTCCTATTTTAAATGAAGGAGCACAGGAGTATGCTTGAATTCTCTGACCTTTGGTTGGGGTGGAGTGGATCTACCTCTATGGGTCATCTAAATGTCCAAAACACGAAGTAACTACACCCTAGGTCAGGATATCTTGTTTTGTAGCCACACCTGTTATCAACAACTTTNTTGATGTCTTGGGCAGGAATGTGCAGTGAACACACCCTAGACCAAGTATCCTGTAGGCAGTCACTCCCGAGGGCAAACCTCCTATTTTAAATGAAGGAGCACAGGAGTATGCTTGAATTCTCTGACCTTTGGTTGGGGTGGAGTGGATCTACCTCTATGGGTCATCTAAATGTCCAAAACACGAAGTAACTACACCCTAGGTCAGGATATCTTGTTTTGTAGCCACACCTGTTATCAACAACTTTGAAAGAGCAAAAATAAGCTCAGACTCTTTGACCTTCAGACAAGGTGGAGCAGGCTCACCTTGTGTGTGTCCCAACATGTGAGCTCAGATATTTCTCCTAGAATGAAGCTGTTCGCATCCAGTTGGCCAAAGGCAGATGGAGTTGGTCATTCCAAGAACAGCATCCTCAAGAAAGTGCCTTGCCTCTGTCTCTTTAGAAAAGCCGGCTCTGTCGTCAGCAGGTGTCTTGAAGCAGCCTCTCAGGAATGGCCCCTGGGCTTTCCTCCTTGAAGAGACTCTGGCTTCACTAAACCAGCCAGATGTCCAGGAGTAGAGCTGCCAGGGTACAAAGGTCCATCCATCACACTGACCAATCTAAATAAAGCACCTTAAACTCCAATGATGAAGCTCACTACTGTGCAGTTAAAAGGCATTGGCAGGCTTTGCATATCAGAGCTCTGGGGTTTTCCTAAAGCATATTAAGATCATTAATACTCACTTTTATAAGTAATTTTTGAATGCTGAAATAATATAAATTTTGTTGGGTTTATAGAAAAAAATTGCAAAGAGTTCTTACATCTTTCAATCCAGTTTCTCCAGTGTAGGCATGTTACATGATCAATGTATATGTGGAAAATTTTAAGAAAGTCTCAGTACCACAGAAGTCTTTAATGAAATACTTTGTTTGGATTTTTCTTCCCCAAATAACGTTTCCTTTTGGTCTAGAATGCAGGGTAGCTTCCACATTGCATTTAGTTCATTTTTTTAAGCCCACACCAAACGGTTTCAGTGTATACCTTAAGAATCAAACTAGCAACTAAAGAAGACAAATCATATTGTAATGGGGTTATTAAATCCTAGGGAGGCAACTGTGTTGGAGAATCCCTCATCAGCATGCATGCATGGCCAGTGTGGTGCTGATACCATCTAGATTGTAAATATCACCATACATTTTGGCATCTGTTCATTTTCTAGCACAGTGTGAGGTAAGAGGTAAGTGTACAGAATGTGTAGGCTATAAACAGCTACTGTTTGGCCAGGAACAAAAATTAAGAACCAAGAAACTTGAAGAGAGGCAGAACAGCTAGCTACTCCTTGCTCAGAAATCTCTATCTGATCTATTGTCTGTTCTAGTCAACACCATCTTGAAATACCACTGTTTGCAATGGTTTGTTAGGTCTGCTGTAACAAACTGCCACATACAGGGTGACTCAAACAGCAAAAGTTGATTCTTTTCATAGTCCCACTGGCTGGGAGTCTGAGATCAATGTGACATTAGGCTGATGCCTGTCTTCTTGGCTAGAGATGTCTGCCTTCTTGTGTCCTTATGAAAGACCCCCGAGGGATGTCTTCCTTCGGGAGAGACCCCGTGCCCAAGGATCAGTCGAGACCACTCGTGCGGATGCAATCAGCAAGAGGTTTTATTCAGTTACACAGATACCTGCGGGCGACAAAGTCTCTCGGAGGACTTG
>LOJH01082315.1:0-18214 GCA_001685095.1 Ellobius talpinus
CAAGGCAGTTTCTTTATTAACCAATAAAAGTAACACATAGACAGATAACCCTCCCACATCAAAGCTCTGTTTTGTTTTTTTGGTGGGGGCATATTTTCAAAATTCTTTGGATATATGTATGTTCTAAGAAAATGAATTACCTTTCCAACATTTTCTTATCATATTGTGCATATGACTCCCTTGTGGTATTTAGTAGACAGTAGTAGCTTTTCAACTTCTTATATCTGTGATGGAAATGGAAAACTCTTGAAATGATATTCAGCATAATGCAACCATTGGATTCAGCAAAAAATGCACAATTATGATGTTCTGATTTTCACACAGGGCTTTCAAAATCAAGCTGACACATCTTCATGACATTGAATCAATTTAAGTGTTTTCAAAAAATAAAGTCAAGATATGGAAATAAATTTGTGTGTTTAAGAAGGTTGAGATTCTTTTGCCTTTAGTAATAAGAATCATTAAGGATGTACTTTATCCATAATAAGATATCTCAGATGTTGTGGGCTCAGCTCATTTCTGTTATTGAAAGTAACCATTCCTAGCACTCCCAAAACTGGAAAACAAAACTTTGTTACTAAAATAAAGCTTAGTGAAAAGAAACTCACACTGCACAAACAAGATTCTTTCTGAACTGACTGGGAGGCATTAGAAACTTGAAATTCATTAGTACACCGGGGATTCTTTACATCTGTCTACTCGGTTTTGTTACTGGTACTGACATAGTTTAAGACATTCAATTTGCATTCTGAGAGGTCTTGTGCTGTGAGAATTATAGTTTCTATTACTTCTGGGTTACTGCTTGCTCATCAAGGCCGAGACTAGATGTTGCCCAAAGAAGATTCCAGCAAGATCATTCAAATTGGTATTGATTTTAGAATAATAGCTTTTATGTTTGTTTCTATTTTTCCAGTATTAGTTCTAAAGACATCCAATGGCTTCATGAATGACAAACAAAGCCTAACCAGAGCCATTCACCAAAGGCATCCTGTTACTAGAGGGCAGTTGCTAGGCATTCAGCCTGTCCAACACTCCAACCAACTTTATAGATCCTGAGCTCATAATTTAATGATACAACACAATTTCAGATAAATATATAGCAAGTGACATCAAGGGAAGACTTTGCATCTAACAAGTCCTAACACTATTACATTAATTGAGTAATAAATTTTCTTTTGCAGACAGGCGTTTATTATAAATGGATTAATTTGAGGAACATATTAAATTCCTTGCCAAGTGGCAAATAGCCAATCAGAGGCAGAACCGTGATTTCTGACCTTCTTTTCTCCTTGGGAACTTATTAGAGTGACTTTTAGTCTGACTGCTTGTCAGTCTCCCAATCGTATTTTCTATTAGCCTCGACTCTGGTAAAATAATAATAATAATAATGGGAATTATAGATTCTACTTTTTTCTGTTTAAAACTAATTTGTTTCTTCAAAAATTTTTAATGATTATATTTGCTTGGTGAAATCCTGTCTTTGGAAACACTTGTATAATAGTGAAACTCATAATGTTTCAACACAAGTCAATTTTTGAAAAATGCTGCTTAAAAGTATTCTATAACCTTCATGTCAAAGAAAACAGTCATACTATTTCACCGAGGAATTTATCTACTGTGATCCTGAAATTTTCATGTTTCTCACATTAATCTGTACTAATATTATTTTATTTGTGTTGCAGAATCTTTAGCTTGAAGAAACCAATATTAGCATATTTAAATGTCATTGCCTACCTACAGTTATCCTCATTGTCATGACTCATCTTCACTGTATATGTAATCACTAACCTAGTAATCTACAGCATTGGCTTGTAGATAAGTAACTCTTTCCATGAATCCAGGGTTAGTTTTATAAGGTAATTATCGTATCTTTAATCATATGTTTATTTATTGTTTCCTAAAGAACATTGATTTGGATGTAAAATTGGTCATGAGCTGATTCCAAAATCTGTTGTTGTAGTTTTATAATGATAAGTATATACTTTCCAGTCGTTTGATTTCCTATTAGAGAATTTTAAAATACTGTTCCAATAAAAATAGCATACATTAAAATAATTGTACCACTGTGTACTAATAAGACCCAAAAGGAAAACTTTTGAAAAAGGTCTAAAGTTTTTGAGTCTAATCAGTAAGGCTTTATATAAACCTAGTGAAACTCCCAACACTACACGACAGGCAAAGTGCTTTTTCCCTGGGCTGTTACAGAGAACATTCATTATCTCCTAATAGTGTCAAATTCACAGGGAAAGCTGTAGATACGCCTAAGAAATGAGGAAACTTATCAGAAGACTTATACAATGTAAATTTAGAATGAAATGCCCCAGTCAGTTCTGCAAGAACATATTTTAAATATAACTCAAAATCAAGAATATATACAAATAACATTTTGAAAGATTTTTTTAAAAGATCATCCTATATGGTAAGATAATCTGATAATCTTCTTTACAGTTTTCAATTTTCCAAACAATTTCTAAAGGTTTTAGTTGCAACTTTACTGTTACCAAAACATTTCGAGGATGTGTCCTGGAACTTTTCAAACTGCATTCTTGGAACATTGACTCTGGTGAATGCCTACCCATGTCCTGTGCTAAATCTGAATGCCATGATACCATCCAAAGCGTGTCCACTTGCAAAGACAAAGTGCTTCTTCTTAAACAGCTACTGTGTTTTTCTTTCTTATTTAGAACCAGATGGAGAGGAGAAAGCAGGAGAAACAAAGAAAGCTGAGAAATAACATCAAAAGGAAGCCTGGGTGCTGATTCTTTGCAAAAGCCACAAAGGTTTTCATGCTTCCCTGAGCCCAATCTGAAGTCAACCTCTAAAGCAAGAAGTGCTTAGAGCACAGTCAAGGGTGTTAACTTGGCCTTCAAGGCCTAGAAAACATTCAGGAGAGGTTAACTTTGCTAGGTAATGCCCAACTAAGTAAGATGTTGTACATTGTCTGGGAATTTCAGAGGTTGAAACTGAGTTTCTTTTATCAGTTGGAAAGCATACTCAATTAAAATTCTTGATGAGTAAAAATATAGAATATTACACCTTTGCATATATTAGTCAGTGGATGGGAATTTATTTTGACTATAGGAACATTTGTCTTCATACTCGGATCCCTAAAACTATACTTCAGAAAACAGTAATGATGTCAATTAGTTGTTGGCAGTAATATATCTCATGCTTTCTCTGTAGAGCAAGTTTCTCTTCAAAGTAAAAATTACATAACAGACTTGATCTACATAAGCCTTATAGGAGCTGTATGCAGTCTAGGATATTGATAATTGTCTTAATTGATGAGGAAACATGAACAGATCAAGTCTACAAAAACTCAAAGTTTATAATTTCTTCAACCTTAACTTTGGTTTATTTCCCACTTTAGCACATGTTTTAACCTGTGGACCTTTGAATTGGGTCTAATCTATGAAAATAATTATTTTCATCTAACAATATACTTTCCAATATAAGATGTCCTATATAAGAATCCTCATTTCTTTTAGAAATTGTTATAATCAATCAAAAAATAACAATGTGCACTTAAGTTTTTTCTTTAAAGATTTACCTAGAGCTATAACCAAAACTATCTTACCGCTGCTGATTTACCTATACATTTAGATCAAATGCAGTATTACCTAAACATATCACTGTATAAGTTCTGATGATATAAAAAAGTTTAATGAACCATTTACACTGCTAGTATCATCTTTATGGTAAGATATATACTCATAAATATTTATTGAATAAATTAAATAATAGCCTAAAACCATGCAGTGTATTTCATTCATTAAAGCCTAGTATAACCTGCTTAATTGTTATCTTATTATAGACATTCCCTGTAAATTTTCTTCTCTAAAATTTCTCCTCTCTTATTTAAATATTATAGACTACTTATTTCATTTAAATTTAAATTTAATATATATTCCAACTTTTATCATATGTTCTATTTGTTTTTAGAAACAAAGAAAACAAACTATTATTAAATTTAAGACTACTTAATTTATTGCCTATTTGATAATAATTATTTTCTTTGGGGATAAAATAGAAATAGAAATAGAATTTCTATTGTATTTTTCTTTTTTAAAAATTTATTTATTTTTAAAATAATATTTAAAAATATTTAAAAATATTTATTTTTAAAAGCCAGTACATGGCAGTAGAAACAAGTCCCAGTGCCTTTATCAATGGCTTCTCAGTCAACCCCCATTGTCAGCCACATTCAGAGAGTCCAGTCTGATCGCTTTCTCATTCAGTCTCAGTCTAGCTGGATTTGGTGAGCTCCCATTAGAAAAGGCACACTGTCTCAGTGGGTGGAGCAACCCCTCACGGTCGGTCCAGACTTCCTTGCTCATCTTCTCCCTCCTTCTGCTCTTCAACTGGGCCTNTGGCTTCTCAGTCAACCCCCATTGTCAGCCACATTCAGAGAGTCCAGTCTGATCGCTTTCTCATTCAGTCTCAGTCTAGCTGGATTTGGTGAGCTCCCATTAGAAAAGGCACACTGTCTCAGTGGGTGGAGCAACCCCTCACGGTCGGTCCAGACTTCCTTGCTCATCTTCTCCCTCCTTCTGCTCTTCAACTGGGCCTTGGGAGCTCTGATGAGGGTCTCTGTCTCTATCTCCATCCATCACTGGACGAAGATTCTATGGTGATATTTGAGATAATCATCAGTGTGATAGTAGGGCAAGGCCAGTTCAGGCACCCTCTGCTCTGCGGTTTTCTTTGTTATCTTTCCTCTTTAGTCAGAAGATATATTTTAAGTTACCCAAACAATTATAAACTATATACAGAAAGATATCATAGATAGAATCATGTCAAAGAATTAAAAGATCTAATACGTAGATGTATGATACATGAAATTTATATAATGAAAAACAACAAAGATGAAAAATATTCTATTTATGACACATTTACATATACATAATATTTAGTATATAACTTAGCTTTATTACTTGAATAATTGTCAATACTTATTTTTAATTTTATTTAATTTAACAGTATAGCCTTGGGTTTTAATCTGGTGACTTCATACATATACTACAAGGCTATTTGAATATTTTTAAAAGACATAATTAGTTAAATAGTAAATTTGTTTGTGTAGTTTTTTTGGAAGATACTGTCTTATCTGACTGCTGGATATTCCTTAAAAAGTCAAAATATCAAGCAATTTCTACATGTTCTAAAGTTCTACAATCTACAATCAAGGGTTTTAATTCATTGCATTAATACATTAGCTTAAAAGGAACTATCTTGATTTCTGTTTTTTTTTACTTTGGTCATTTAGCACATATCTTGGATAATTATGATAAGTCTACCACAGGGTAGAAAATGAAAGACACAGGATTTGAAGAATTAAATATAAAGTTCATAATAAGAAAAGTTTGAAAGGAGTTACCCTAGATGACTAAATATGATGCTCCCAGAATCAATGTTTTCTTAAACAAAATACCCTCACCAAATCCTTGTGAGCTGTTGATCACAGAGGCCCAGAAGCTCCCCAAACAACACAGACTCGGGACATACCTCTTCTTTGCTCATTGAAATTAGATAGTTAGATCCTATTGCTCAAGATGCAACTTATCTTGGAAGTTTTTTTGCTTTTTGATTGTTTTTGCTTTATTTTCCCCCCATAGGATATAAACTAGAATTTATCTAGAAACTTCCTCTTTGCCGGCTAACTTTCACAGTTTCAGAAAATGATATGCAGGCTGTTGAGCAAGAAAGGTCATCAATGATCTTACTCAGTTGTGAGTCCTATGACCTATCAGACCATCCTGATAGGAAAGATGGCCATTTGCACAATACTGCAATACTGTTCTGAAGGTAGTCAACAGATCTCTGATTGGATTTGAGACATAGTCCATGAAAAATAATTATGTCTATCATTAACTGTTCTTTTAAGACAGTGTTATCCTTCTTTAGGTTTTAGTAGTCTAAAAGTGAACTTTATAGCTGTATATACAATATTGCTAATAGTAAGTCATAATGTACAACAAATTGAAATTAACTAATTATAATATTTAAATAATATTTTCTCAGAGGAGGAGCTTTCATTGCTTTGTGTCTTATAAGCACTGGTCTAATGAGGTCATCTCCATTTTTTGGTCAGTATCTTAGCTTTTGGCTACATTTGTAAACAGCTATCTTACTGTCTTTCAAATGTATACGAAATAGTCTGTCATTAGAATTTCACTCTTATATTTCTGATTTTTTCACTAATATTTCTTTTCACAATGGGGTACTACTCAGGGATAGAAGCAAATGACATCTTGAATATGCATGCAAGTGGATGGAACCGGAACAAAACATGCTGAGTGAGATAACCCAGACCCAGAAAGATGAGCATGGCGTGTACTCATTCATAAGTGGATATTAGATGTAAAGCAAAGGAGAACAAGCCTATGATCCCAGAGAAGCTAAGTAACAAGGAGAACACTAAGAAAAACATTCATAAATCCCTCTGGGAAAGGGAAATAGACAAGATCTCTTGAGAAAACTGGGAGCTTTGGGAGGGAAAGTAGGGGAGGAGAGAAGGGGAGGGAACTGGATGGTCAGGATGGGGGAAGGACAGAGATGAGAACAAGGAAAGAGATATCTTGGTTGAGGGAGGCGTTATGGGGCTAGCAAGAAATTTGTTAATATTCCTTAATATTTTTCTAAGCAGTTGATCAAATATGTTGTGAAGTTTTCCCTTTTTATTACATAAATTTTTCTGCACAGACTTTTCTCAAGATTTTTAAGTCTTTTCATATACGAAATTAGCAAAGATTTTTAATTATAGAGGTATGTATTCTTCATTAATTTTATATTTCCATGTAATATTAGTAATATTTCCACAAGTAATATTAGAATACAAAGTGTTAAAGAAGTTTAGTTTTTGCATTTCAACATTTTATCATACACTAAAATGTAAGTAAATCCCTAGAGATGAAAATATTATTTGACCTCTATTTCTGAGTCATAAAATATATGTTAATGCTTAATAGCAGAAGTATTCAGAGACACATAGGGAGAGGAAGGCTACTTTATACCAAGTACCTGAACCCCTTTCATAGATGGTAGATTAAGAGCTGCCTAACTGCTGCTACTGAGCAGGAACAGCCTTAAAACATCTCATTCATTTAGTGGCATCACAATGGGAATAGTGGAGCTCTTAGAAGTGAATGTGGAAGAAGACAAAAAAGGAAATGGAGTAGAACAGTGATTCTCAACCTGTGGATCTTGAGTCCCTTGGGGGTCGCATATCAGATACCCTACATATCAGATATTTTCATTATTTTTCTTAACTAGCAAAGTTACATGTATAAAGTGGTAACATAATATTTTTATGGTTGGAGTCATTGCAACGTGAGGAACTGTATTAAAGTGTTGCAGCACAGGAAGATTAGGAACCAACAGAGTCAAAGAACAGCTGGAATGTGGAACATTCAAAGATCACATCAGGAGCTGTGATTCAGATGGATAATAAAGGCCATGGACCTGTGAGGAAAGAACTAGCTGGAGAAACCAGTAGGATCCAGTGGATTCTTCATACAGCCTAAACAATTAACAGACATGGGAAGGCTACAAATTCACTTTTATAAAAAATTATAGCTCACACAGATATCCATAAGTGACAGTTTATTGACATATAAGGGATCATTAAATGACACACTGGCTAGTATGGATATATGAATTTATAAGATTATATATATGGATAACTTTTCAAATGGCTTTGGAAGAGGCCCAAGCAATCTTAAGATTTTTTTAGGAGACATAAAATGCTCATTGTTCTTCATGGTATTTTAATTATCAGTGCTTAGGTGTGTGTATGTGTATGAGTATGTGTGTGTGCTGCTTGCATGCCTGGTGTCTTTGAAGGTCAGAAGAAGGAGTCAGATTCTCTAGAATTGAGTTAGTGAGAGTTGTGGGCCATATATGGGGCTAGAAAGTGACCCCGGATCATTTACAACAGAAACAAGTGCTCCTAACCATTGAACCATCTCTGTTAATACTCTCATTTACCTCTGAATTTTGAAAACAAAAATATTCTGAGACTATCTTTTTATCACCTGCTCTGGAAATTGTATTACATAGAGGCAAAATCTATTTGTACTTTCTACAGAGAAACCTTTGGATGTCGGCGTTTTCCACAGAGCAGGCGCTCAAACATTAATAATACATTCAAAAGAGATGATCAACCTAAATAATACTATCACTATCATTTATTAAACTCTCCTCACCCAAAATGATATATAATCATTAGGCATTGTAGTAAGAAGGCCACTAGTTTGTTCCCAGCTGCTTTGCCCAAAAATAATCACGCAGAAATTATATTAATGAAATCACTGCTTGGTCCATTTGCTGTAGCTTCTTATTGGCTAACTCTTACATATTAATTTAACCCATCTCCATTAATCTGTGTATTGCCACGTGGCAATGGCTTACCGACAAAGTTTTGGCATGTCTGTCTCTGGCGGCGGGTCCATGGTTTCTCTCTGACTCTGCCTCCTTTCTCGCAGCATTTAGTTTAGTTTTTCCTGCCTAGATAACTTCTGCCCTGCTATAGGTCCAAAGCAGTTTGTTTATTCATTAATGGTAATCACANCTCTTACATATTAATTTAACCCATCTCCATTAATCTGTGTATTGCCACGTGGCAATGGCTTACCGACAAAGTTTTGGCATGTCTGTCTCTGGCGGCGGGTCCATGGTTTCTCTCTGACTCTGCCTCCTTTCTCGCAGCATTTAGTTTAGTTTTTCCTGCCTAGATAACTTCTGCCCTGCTATAGGTCCAAAGCAGTTTGTTTATTCATTAATGGTAATCACAGCATACAGAGGGGAATTCTACATCAAGGCATGTTGCTTATCTTTGAAACACTGTAACAAAATACCAGACAAAACACTTTGCTGGAAGACTCACTTCTTTTAATTCATAGCTTCAGAGGATCCAGTCCTGTTCACTGTTCCCATGCATTTGATCAGAACAACATGGGAACAGGGGCCTGTAACAGGGGTTTCTTCTCCTCATAACAGACATCAAGCTGAAAGACACACTGGAAGAAACAAGGGAAAGATAGTCTCAGGGACTTCTTCCTAGAGACTGATTTCCATCTACCAAAGTTTCTAGAATGGCCTAATGAACTACCAGCAGGTGGGAAAGAAGATTTCAAGGCATGGAACATTGGAAGCATCGAATTTCTCATACCACAACAGTGGAGAATATATTACTAAAGTCTATATAGTATTCTTCCTCAAGATTTTCTTTATTATTTGTTTAAATTGAGGGTATATGCATGAGAATACAGGTGTCCAGAAACTCAAAAGAGGGTCAAAGCACCTCTGGCCAGAAGAGGGTAGGGGATAGCACAACTGTTATAAAGAATGTTTGAAAAACAAATCGCATTTTACATATCTTAAGATATAGATTTTTTTTTCAAAAGTCTTTGGAAAGGTGGGTGTAAGCAGCCCAGCATGGTTGCTGGGAACCAAAAATCAGGTCATCTACAAGAACATTAATTCTTCTTAACTGCTGATCCATCTCTTCAGTCTTGTGAGTTATTGCCTTTAAAACAAATGTATACAATACACATACTAATCATGCTTATATGAATAAATGAATGTCATTCTTACATGTTATTTTCCTGGGTGTAAAATCAGTCATTGTTTAAGTAACAGAGGTACTTTTTAAAAAATTTCTTTTACGTATCAACCACAGTTCCACATCCCTCCCCTCCTCCTGCTTCCCCCAATTCCCACCAACCTACCACCATCCACTCCTCAGAAAGGTTGTTGGGGGAGAAAACAAAACCTGACACTTTCAGTTTAGGCAGCATCAAGCCTCTCCACTTCATCTAGGCTGAGCAAGACATTCTGCCATATGGAATGGGCTTCAAGAACCCAGCTCATGCACCAGGGATAGATCCTGGTCCAACTGCCAGGAGTCCTGCAAACAGATCAAGCAACACAACTGTCACCCATACGCAGAAGGACTAGTTCAGGCCCATGCAGGCTCCTCAACTTTTGGTCTAGAGTCTGAGAGCTCCCATGAGTTCTGGTCAACTGTTTCTGTGGGTTTCCCCATCATGATATCATGATTGTGACCTCCCGTGCTCATATAATCCCTCCTCCATCTCTTCGACTGGACTCCTGTAGCTTGGCCTGGTGCTTGGCTGTGGATCTTTTCATCTGCTTACGTCACTTACTGGATGAAGATTCTATGATGGCGGTTAGGGTAGTCACCAATCTGATTACAGGAATCAAAGTATTTTTAATGGAGGTATTTAAGCTTCCAATACAAATGTATTTGGAATTTTATAAGCTTTCCTTTGTGTTCAGTAAATATACATCAACCATTTGTCAAAAGTAGTTATTAATGTTGATTCTCTCATTCAAGGTCAAGGCAGATGAATAATGACTCCAATCACAAATTTTTCAATAGAGTCTGTAATGTCAAAGAAAATTTTTTATCTTTATCCCTTTGTTTGCTTAATTATTCCAGCTAATATCTTCTATACTTAAGTGAGTATAAATGTATAATTAGTTCTTTGATTTTTTTGTGTTTTTATTCGAAAATGCTAACATTATTCACAATTAATATTGGATACTTATTTGCTTAATTGCAAATTATGAAAATAAGACTCTTCGCAGAATATCATCTTTATGTTGCCTAATACTAGAATCTAGAGATTCGCTAAATTAGAAGTCAACATTTATTAAGAGGTAAAACAGACTTTCATATGCATGATGAAACATGGACTCCTCTGTCTTTTAATACATGTATTATTTTTTAAGAATCCCATTGAGACAGCATTTAAAACCACATTGAGATTATGAAAGATAGTAACAGGAGCACAATATCAGTATTAAGGGAAGAAAATAATTTTCTCCCTAAGCCGTTTAACCTAGATGTATTGTTTGACAGGACGGATGTGCAAATAAGGTCACTTGCTATTAACTTTTATTTTTCCTGATGCCTGCTTGTTTAATTTGCAGTTCTCCATCCCTGTAAGTCTATAATTCTTGGAGTGGACTTTCTGCCTCTTTTTTTCATGGGGAGGTCGAGGTAGCAGTAGAGTTTCTAATAAAAAGTCCACCTTTGACCTAAACACACAATAACCTTTCAGCATAGTTTGTAAAGCTCAGCAAAACCTGAGCTCTCTCTTGAAAAGTATGTTTAGAGGTGAGGCTTCCCAATTTTTAATTCTGTTTGGATCTGGAGACAGTGATGTAAAAATGGGTAGATATCCCTGCTGTGGAAGGATTTCTGTCTCTTGAGGTGTGGGGATGTTTATGAGAACAGTGTCTGAATTCATGTGTAGACTGTGCATTTAATAGCAGAACTAAATAGCCCAGAACATAGTGCCAACATTTATTTTCAATTTTTCAACACGTAGACTGTTGAAAAGGCATAAAAAGGATGATACAATTTTCAATTTTTGTTCACTTCATGATCTTAAATAGACTCCAAATATTCACATCTACTCTTATGTAGAAAAAAATCCACATTTGCCTCTACTTAGGAAAAAGCTGGTGCTAGAAAAAAATGACCAAAAGAACTTTTTAATATAATATAGAAATCATAAGTAATTTTTATCAAATGTATGTGTCATATAAGCAAACATGATATATAGTAATGTTGGCAAATGACAGGAAAATGATATAAATTGCCTTAGATTTACTAAACTTGAATAAAGTTACTACATGCTCATTTTACATATATTTAGGTATATCTACATAATATATAGATGTATTGGAATTAAATACAAATTAAGAAGCTAACTAATCAATTGTTGATTAAATGTTTTACACAATTTTCATCAGTTTTGTCTATGAATGTGACAGTATTTTTGACAATAAGCCAGTGATTGTACTTTAATGCATACAGAATAAAAAGATACATAGTCATCTTTCAAATGATGTGAGGGAGCACTTGAAGAACATAGTTCAGATCCACAGATGCTGATTTCATGTATAAGATGGCATATATTTTGCAAGGGACCTATGACCTAGACATTTTGTGATGGTTATTCTTGGTTGTCAGCTTGACCACATCTATAACTGGACTACAGAAATGGAGGACACACCTGTAAGCGATTATTTTCTTGGATTTACATGGGTGGATCCAATTCTATTTCATACCACTGTTGTAGAAAGACATATGCCTTTGATTCGGATCTTGAGGAAGGAAGACATATCTTTAGTCTGGACTATACTTTCTCCTGGAAGCATACTACATGGGAGAAGGAAGCTTTTGCTCTTTGCCTGCTTGCCCATACACTGCTAGTACATTTATTCCTTCACTGGAATTAGAGCCTAATTATTTGGGAATCCACTGTAATGTAAATGCCATAGGGATCGTGGTTATTGTTTAGGGAGTAATAACCAGAAAAACAATCTCTGTATGATTAATACAGAATTATTTTTTTCTGAAGATTTTTCATTGCTATTGGTAGATTCTGTGGATGTGGTGTCCAAAGATTAAGGGGACTGGACAACTCACCAGTTGAAATAATGGTAGGAGTGTTTTAATATAAAAAGATATAAATAGTATTTTTTAAAGTACAGATGGAAAGTGAATACAGTTTCAATTTAGGGATTTTAATTGAATTGTCAATTGTCTAGTTTTTTGTAGGGTATATTCATAGTAACATCTAATATGTTGTATTTAGATCATTTGAGGAAACAATATTTTTTAGACACAGTAGTAATTTCATCATTTTTAATGCTGTCATGTATGAAATCAGACTATGCTATGGTTATGAGTTTATCTACTTATGAACTTGTTCATTGTTTCAAGTGTTCAATAACTATAAATCAAACTGATTTGAAAATAAGCTTTCTTGTACTTCTCTAGAACATGTTTTCATATCTTAGGTAAAAGACTAAAAGCATGATTACCATGTTGCAGAATAGGGAATATTTAACAGCTTATAACAGTGTAAAACTATTATTCCCAGTTGGAATGATATTTGTATCATTAATGTTTCTGTGTCAAATTTATGAAATTTTGCTTTTCTAAGATTTTGTCATGGTCAGGCCTTTTCATTTTGAAAATAGTTTGGTTCTGTAACTGTGCATGCAGTATAGAATTTTAATTTACATATATTTGATTTGTAATGATATAAATATATTTTCAAATGCTTATTTGACCCCTCTATATTTTAACGTACAAATTACCCATTTAAATCTTTTAGGTGTTTGCATCAGAATCTTTTTCTTCTAAATTTTGGTTGATAATGGGTTACTATCCTATATAAGGAATATCTTTGTGGTATAAGCAAGGTTGCATAAGAGAAAATTAGTTTCTACTTCCTCCTGCAGAAATACAACATATGTGGGCCAGAATACTTATTACTGTTTATGTTGTATTCTATGACAACAGAAAAGATCAGTCAAGATGTTACAGCATCTGGACTATTGTGCTGCCAAGATAAACACATTGTACTGGAATCTCCCTTGTAATGGAAAGGGATAAGTGGAACATACACATCAAGAAGGAATAGATGCCATAGTATTGATTGGACTCATGCCAAAGTTTGGAAGACTTTGAGAGGAAAAGAAAAGAAAACAGTAACACAAACCCAGAGTTAAAATAACAACAAGAAGAACAGTAACAAACAGCAAAAGCTATAGTTATAGGAATGGGAACAAATATCAGTTCAGATATAAATCAATTAGATATATGAAAAATAGATAAGTCAATAAAACTAGTATGTTTTTCTTAATAAAAAACTTGGCAAAGCTTTATTTGGAAGGAAAGGAGAGCAGGTACTGAAAAGATAGCTTTGTGGTTCAAAGCACAGACTGTTCTTGCAAAGGACTCAAGTTCAGTTCCCAGCACCTGTATGGAACTTCACAACCACTTGCATGCCCAATTCTAAGGGATATTATGCAATCTTCTAGCTTCTGTGGGCACCATGCATGCAGGTGGAACATAGGCATACAAGTAGGCAGCATACCCATATATATAAAACCAAAATTTGAAAGTATTTCAAAAAGTAACAAAGAGAGTGAGAACACTCTAGCACCTAAAATTATAATGGAAAAGGGAATGGTACAGGCATTGCCACTAATAAAATTATAAATGATTATCAAAGAACTAGGAAAATTGTATGCTTCATTTTGGATTACCTAGAAAGAATGAATAGATTCCAACAAGAAATCTGATAATAACTAATCATAAAAACTTTCAACAGATCAATAAAAAGTAAAGAAATTGAGTAATTACATTTTCCCCCAAAAGGTACAGATACAATATCAGTTATCTTCAATGTAAGGCTCTGCTAAGCCAATAACTATATGTATGCACTAGATATTGAAAAGGACAAAAGACTGTCCCAGTCATATTTGTTCCAATACCCAAACTGGCCAAAGATACTACAAGAAAGAAACTGAAGTAATTATTGCTGCAGATATTTTAAAGCAAATACCAGAAAGCTGAGTTAAACAGAATACCAAAGGCTATGAACAAGTAGGTTTATTTTATTATGTAAAGATGGTTCATCACAGGCAGTTCAGGAGAAGAAATGTGCCAAAGTCACTGATTAAAGGACAAAATACCATGAGAATACACCGAAAGATGAATATTGATGAGTTTTTGTAATTACTCTGAATGATGTAAATAATCAGGATTGCCCCTGAGAAGGCATATTCACCATAGCTTAAGTCCGGGATGGTGGTCTCAGAATATCTCCCTATTATGAAATTGCAAGGGTCCCAAAAGTGTTAATCCAACTCCTATACAGATAAGCTCTTTAAGAGACTGGATGACTTGCTACTAAATCTCATTAGAGCCCATCATTTGCCAACACCACCACACAAGATACCAGGCTTCCAGCACAACAGATCTTTTTAATTTTAAAGATATTTAATTAATTTATTTTAGTTGTATGTGTGCCTAAGTATATATGTTCTACATGATTACATGATCCCTGAGATGTCAGAAGAGGGCATGGGATCTGCTAAATCTGGAGTTATAGGCAGTTTTGAATAGACATGCAAGTTTTGAGAATCTAATATTTGTCTTAGTCAAGAGTAGCAAGTGCTCTTAATCACTCAATAATCTCTTCAGCATGAACAACACATGAACACTTATGGAATAAACTTTATCTATTATAGCAGTAATCCATGAAACACAGATGTTCTGTTCTATGTTCTTTTCTTGTATTTATGATCATACATTTTATTTCTTCATCCCCAGCTCTGGAGCAGACTACTGACAATGGCTGCTCCTCCTTCTGTACCCATTCCTAGGGGACTAAGCAGATCCTGGTGGAACATTCTGCTTTCCTAGATCCAGTGGAGTCTAAGTCCCAGCACCCTTTCTAGACCAGCTCCATTCCTATGTGTCAGCTCCTGGATACCAAAAAGTACATTCTAATGACAACCTTCAGTGGCCACACTTGTCAGGACTTCAGAAGCATTCCCTGCCTGGCAAATCATACTCAAAACATTCTCATAAGATTCAAAAAGGGCAACAGAAACCAAGGAACAAAACACTCACCCAACAGAGACAAGACCAGATATCAGTACCTAGAATGACAATCATCCCAATCTCATATTCATAGATGTCAACATAAAACACAATCAAAACAACAAGGACAATATGTCTCCACTAAAACAATGTTAGGCCCTCAGAAATGCAATATATCTGAAGTACAAAGCAAGGACTGTAAAAATATGTTATGAATATGTTAGAGGTCCTTAAATAGGAAATGACTAAATCCCTTAAGGAAATTTATGGAAACACAAGCAAACAGTGGAAAGAAAGTTCAAGAGTTGCAAGTGGAAATAACATCAATAAAGAAAACCTAAAGTGAAGAGAATCTGGAAATAAAAAATTTAGAAATTTTAGCAGGAAGCTCAGAAACCAACCGTACAAACAGAAAATAAGAGAAGAAAGCAAAAGTCTCGGTCATTGAAGACAAGATAGAATGCATGAATACCTCGATCAAAGAAAATGTTAAACCAAAAAAAGAATCTAGCCACAAAACATCCATGAAGTCTGGGACACTATGAAAAGATCAAATCTACAAATAATAGAAATACAGGAAGGAGAAGAAGCACAGATAAAAGACACAAAAAATGTTTAAAACAAAATGATAGAAGAGACTTTCCCCAAGCTAAAGAAGGACATGCCTATCAAGGCATAAGAGGTACATAGAACACCAAGTATACTAGACCATTCAAGTTCCCCTTAGTACATATTTATCAAACATTAAATGTATAGAACAGAAACAGCATATTAAAAGTTTCAAGATTAAAATGTTTCAAGATAAAAAAGACCAAATAACATATATACGTAGACCTGCTAGAAAAACACCTGACTTCTTAAAGGTAGAAGAAGGTGGATAGACATTCTAAAGACTCTAAAAGAACTTAGACTGCTCAGACTACTACACCAAACAACTTTCAATCACATTAGATGAAGAAAATAATACATCCAAGTTAAAACCAAATTCAAGCAGCATTTGCCTAGAATTCCAGCCCCAATGAAGTCATTAGTAGTCAACTTCAACAGAAGTAGCTAACCACACNAGCCAAGACTACACAGTGAAACCCTATCTCAGAAAACCAACCCCCCCAAAAAAACCCATGGGGAACAAATAATCCCAGAATAGCAAATAAAAATGGAAGGGAAATGGAGCTTAACAAGAAAATAGTAGGAATCAACAAACCTGGCTGATTGCTATCTCTCAACACCAACATCTCACCCCCACTCCAAACAGAATAACAGATTGGTTGTGAAAACAGGATCTATCATAGGACATTCAAGAAATGTACCTTACCAACAAGTATCCATAGGACTTCAGGGTAAAAGGATAGAAAGGGATATTCCAAGCAAAGGGACCTAAGAAGCAAGCTGTTGTAGCCATTTTAATATCTGACAAAATAGACTACAAAATATAACTAATCAAAAAAGATAGGAAAGGTCACCACACACTTATCAAAGGAAACTCCTCAATTCTTAATAACTGTAGGCCAAATATAAGGGAACCAAATTCATAAAAAGGCCACTGTATTACAACTTAAATCATGTATTGACCCTCAAAGAGTAATAGTGAGTGACTTCAGTACTCTACTCTCATGGACAGACAAAATCCAGACAAAAACTAACAGAGAAATTCTGGTGTTAAGAGATGTCATAAACTAAAGGTACCAAAAATATATTTACAGAGCATTTCGTTCAAGTACAAAATAATATACATTCTTCTCAGCACTACATAGATCTTTACTAAAAACTGACCACATACATGGACACAAAGCAAGTTTTAACAAATATAAAAATATTGAAATAACACCCTGAATTATGAATTAAAGCTAGATATCAACAACAGAAAGCTTACAAATTAATGGAAACTGAAAAACTCTATACTGAATAAAAAAATGAGTCAAGACACAATTATGAAAGAAATAAAAAAATTTAGGATTATATGAAAATGAAAACAAAACATACCCAAACTCATGGGACACAACAAAAATGTTTCTGAGAGGCAAGTTTATAGCACAAAGTGCCTATATAAAATATAACTAAAAAATAGAAGAGATCTAATATTAGTAATTTAAAAGCACACCTGAATGCTCGAGAACATAAATAAGCAAGAGCACACAGAAACAGAAGAGGCAAGAAATAATTAAACTCAGGGCTGAAATCAATAAGATAGATGCAAACAAAAATCAATATAAAGAATCAATGAAACAAAGAGTTGGTTCTTTGGGACCATCAATAAGATTGACAAACTCTTAGCAAAATGAACTAAAACATGGAGATAGAGGACCCAAATCAACAAAATTAAAGATGAAAAGGGACCAAGAAAAAAGACACTGAGGAAATCCATGGAATCCAAAGGACATACACAAGAACATACATTAAAAAAATGGATTTTCTAAAAAAATATATAACTTTCTCAATATATATAACATATCAAGGTTTAGTCAAGACCAGTCAAGCAATTTAAACAGACCTATAATCTCTAGTGAAATAGAAGCAATAACTAAAATTCTATAAATTAAAAAAAGAAACAAAAGAAATAAAAAACAAAAGCCCAAGTCCAGATGTTTTTAGAGCAAAAATTCTACTGTGCATTCAAAGAGAAGTTAATGCCAATATTATTCAAATTGTTCTTTTTTTATTATTATTACTAAAAATTTCCACCTCCTCCCCTCCTCCCATTTTTCTCCCTCTCCCCCCATTACCCCCCTTCCAGTCCAAAGAGCAGTCAGGGTTCCCTGCCCTGTGGGAAGTCCAAGG
>LOJH01082335.1:0-10474 GCA_001685095.1 Ellobius talpinus
GGAGGGGAATGGGAGGAGGGGAGGAAGTTTAAATTTTTTAATGGAAAAGTAAATAAATACATACATAAATAAATGAATGAATGAATCAATCAATCAATAATAAAAGAAAATGCAAAGGGAAAATGCACAGGTCCATATTAGATAAGGACACAGAACATGCAAGGTCAGTGTAACCAGGAGGGCAGCTGTCCAGAGCTACATGACGATGTCCACATGAAGCCACACAGTTGCAGGAGGCACATGGAGCTCTCTATGCTCTGCCATAGGCAGATGTGAGGAAAAATCCTAAATAACTTTTCCAGGATTGGTGGAGTACATCCAGGTAGCACCTGGATCCGAACCTCCACCCACATGCTGTAAGCTGCCAGCTTTCCTGCCTTCTCTGAGTCCCTTTTCTAACTTCCACAGCCAGGGAACAGGACAGGTGTCCAGTGTTACAGAACCACACAGTCAGCATAGGCAGACCAGGACTCAAAGCCAGTTTGAGTAAGTCTACAGCCCACTGTGATGACTGTGATGCATCATACACACACAACCCTGATGCAGCATGCACCCACCCCTCACGGTGTGTGGTCCCCCGATACATCATGGAATCTTTTTTATGATTTTTTTAAATTTTCTTTTTTTAATTAATTTATTTATTTTTAAACAATCTTTCCTCATTTTACATACCAATCCAAGTTCCCATTACCTCCCCTCCTCCCGCTCCCCTCACCTTCTCCGCACCCCACCCCCATCTACTCCTCAGAAAGGGTAAGGCTTCCCATGGAGAGTCAACAAAGTCTGACATATCACTTTGAGGCAAGACCAAGGCCCTCCCCCCTATATTTAGGCTGAGTAAGGAATCCCTCCAAGAAGAATGGGCTCCAAAAAGCCAGTTCAAGCACTAGGGATAAATATTGGTCTCACTGATGGTGTCCCCACAGACTGCCCAAGCCATTGTCACCCACATTTAGGGGGCCTAGTTTGGTCCGATGAAGGTTCCCCTGTAGTCAGTTCAGAGTCAGTGAGCTCCCACTAGCTCGGGACAACTGTTCGTGTGGGTTTCCCATCATGCTCTTGACCACTCTGCTCATATTATCGCTCCTCCCTGTCTTCGACTGGTCTGTGGAAGCTCGACCCAGTGCTTAGCTATGGATCTCTGCATCTGCTTCCGTCAGTTGATAGATGAAGGTCCTATGAGGACAATTAAGGTAGTCATCAATGTGATTACAGGCACCTTCTCCACTATTGCTTAGGGTCTTTGCTGGTGTCATCCTTGTTATTCCTGGGAATTTCCCTTTTGCTAGCCCCATAATGACTTTCTTAGTCAAGATATCTCTTTCCTTGCTCTCCCTCTCTGTCCTTCCCCCATCTCAATTGTTCCCCCATGTTCTCCTCCTCCCTCCCTTTCTCCCATCCTCCTCCTCTCCCACCCTTCCCCCATGCTCTCAATTTTCTCAGGAAATCTTGTTTATTTCCCTTTCAAGGGAGAATCCATGTATGTCTCTCAGGGTTCTCCTTGTTACCTAGCTTCTCTGGGGTCATGGACTATGGGCTGGTCATCCTTTGCTTTACAGCTAATATCCACTTATGAGCGAGTGCATACTGTGTTTGTCTTTCTGTGTCTGGGTTGCCTCACTCAGTTTTTTCTAATTCCATCCATGCAAATTTCAAGATGCTATTGCTTTTTACCACTGAGTAGTACTCCACTATGGTGTAAATGTGCCACATTTTCTTTGTCCATTCTTCAGTTGAGGGGCATCTAGGTTGTCTTCAGGTTCTGGCTGTTATAAATAATACTGATATGAACATAGTTATGCAAATGTCCATGTGGTATGAGTGTGCATCCTTTGGGTGGTATTGTTGGGTCTTGAGGTAGATTGATTCCCAATTTTCTGAGAAACTACCATACTGATTTCCAAAGTNTAAATGTGCCACATTTTCTTTGTCCATTCTTCAGTTGAGGGGCATCTAGGTTGTCTTCAGGTTCTGGCTGTTATAAATAATACTGATATGAACATAGTTATGCAAATGTCCATGTGGTATGAGTGTGCATCCTTTGGGTGGTATTGTTGGGTCTTGAGGTAGATTGATTCCCAATTTTCTGAGAAACTACCATACTGATTTCCAAAGTGGCTGTACAAGTTTGTACTCCCACCAGCAATGGAGGGGTGCTCACCTTACTCCACATCCTCTCCAGCATAAGCTGACATCAGTGTTTTTGATTTTACCAATCTAGGTGTAAGATGCTATCTCAGAGTCATTTCGATTTGCATTTTCCTGATGGCTAAGGATGTTGAACAATTCCTTAAGTGTCTTTTGCCCACTTGAGATTCTTCTGTTGAGAATTTTCTGTTTAGATCTGTAACCCATTTTTAAATAGATTATTTGGCCTTTTTATGTCTAGTTTCTTGAGTTCTTTGTATATTTTGGAGATCAGTCTTCTGTCTGACGTGGAGTTGGTGAAGATCTTTTCCCTTTCTATAGGCTGTCATTTTGTCTTATTGACTGTGTCCTTCTCAGTTTCAGGAGGTCCCATTTATTAATTGTTGCTCCCAGTGTCTGTGCTAATGATGTTATATTTAGGATGTTTTCTCCTGTGCCCATGCATTCAAAGCTACTTCTTCCTACTTTCTCTTCTGTGAGGTTCAGTGTGACTGGATTTATGAGGTCTTTGCTTCATTTGGACTTGAGTTTTAGCATGGGGATAGATATGGATCTCTTTGCATTCTTCTACATATTGACATCAAGTTATGCTAGCACCACTTATTGAATATGTTTTCTTTTTTCCATTGAATAATTTTAGCTTCTTTGTCAAAAATTGGGTATTCATATGTGTGTGGATCAGGGTCTTCGATTTGATTCCATTAGTCTACCTGTCTGTTTTTATGCTGATACCAAGTTGTTTTCATTACTATACCTCTATAGTCGAGCTTGAAGTCAGGGATGGTAATGCCTCGGTGATGTGGGAGTCCCCTCTGTGTTGCTTTTCGTGGTTAATAAAGATGTTGCTTTGGGCCTGTTAATAGGGCAGAACTGAATGCTGGGAGAAGGAAGGGCGGAGTGGGACAGACGCCAATGATTCGCTGGAAACAGATGTTGGGAATTTTACCCAGTAAGCCACTGCCATGTGGTGATACACAGATTAATAGAAATGGGTTAAATTAAGTTGTAAGAATTAGCCAATAAGAAACTAGAGCTAATGGGCCAAGCAGTGATTCAATTAATACAGTTTCTGTGTGGTTATTTCGGGGCTAAGCTAGCCGGGCAGCCAGGACGAACAAGCGGGCCCTCCTTGCAACACCTCCGGAGGTACCTTTCTTGCGCAGGACTGTTTTGGTTATCCTGGGTTTGTTTTTCCATATGAAGTTCAGTATTGTTCTTTCGAGGTCTGTGAGGAATTGTGTTGGGATTTTGATGGGGATTGCACTGAATCTGAAGATTGCTTTTGGTTAGACTGCTGTTTATATTATGTTGATCCTACCTATATCCAAGCATAGGAGCATGTGAGATCTTTCCATTTTCTGATGTCTTCTTCAATTTCTTTCTTCAAAGACTTAGAGTTTTGTCATATAGGTCTTTCACTTCTTTGGTTAGTATTAACCCAAGATATTTTATGTTATTTGTGGCTATTGTAAAGGGTGAGGTTTCTCTGATTTCTTTCTCAGTCCTTTTATCATTTGTATACAGGAGGGATACTGACTTTTTTGAGTTGATTTGTATCCTGCCACATTACTGAAGGCACTTATGAGTTGTAGGAGTTCCCTGGTAGACTTTCTGGGGTCACTTATATATACTATTATCTCATCTGCAAATAGCGAAAGTTTGACTTCTTCCTTTCCAAAATGTATCCCCTTGGTCTCCTTTGGTTCTCTTATTGCTCTAGCTAGACCTTGGAGTACTGTAAAGCTCCCGATTTTAGTATAATCTACAATCTTATGTGGTGTGAGTTCCTAACACAGTATGGACCCCTCAAGAATCATGAGCCCCTGATGAATTGTAGTTCCCTAGTGTGTCATGGATCCCTGAATCATTAGCTGACCTTTGATGCAGTGTGTAATATGACCCCGTGATATATCAGGGAACCCTATGGTACTCAGATGTATCACAAATACTGAGCAGAGAGGTGATGATCATATAGATTCTGGGTTGATAGCCCTGTGACTGAGGGTGCCCAGTAAATTATGTGGATGCTGGGATAGACTCCAAGGCCCAAGTATGCAAATCTCCCGTTCTGTCTCTATTGACTTTCGGGTGGCTCTAGCAACTCCGTTTCCTAAACTAAGGGGGATTTTTGTGGCCACTAACGCCTTCAGTTCAGTGATCTAAATGGAATGTTGGCACACGTTGGGCATCTCTTCGAAGAGCACACCCAGCGGGATGCCATGCACCCACCAAAATGAGTGATCAGTTGGCAGGAGCCATGCTGTTTAAAATTCAAGTAACCCTGTAGATGGGTGTGGCCTCTGAACAGAGCTTCTGTACCCCCTTCCCTGTTTCCAGATCATTCTTAAAAAAAATTAAATCACAGCTCCTTTAGGGTGTGTGATGCTCTGCTACAGTGAATGTGTAGAGTTCGGAGAACAGCTTGCAGAAGCTGTTTCTCTCCTTCCATACTGTGGGTGCCAGGGATCAAACTCAGCTTGTCAAGATCTGCAGCAGGTCCCTGTACCTGATGCCATCTCAGCAGCCCCAGGTTACACTTTCAATGGAGCAACGCTGTGTCACCCTTTCCAGGGAGTCTTCTTTGAATGTGTAAGCCTGGCCCAAAGGATTCCTCCCTTGAACCCTCTCACAGCTCTGGCCTTATAGTGGTTTGAATAGGTACGGCCCTCATAGACTCCTGTTTGAATGCTGGGCCTAGAGGGAGTGGCACGATTAGGAGGTATGCCTCGATGGAGGAAGTGTGCCACCCTGGGGGGGGCAGGCTTTGCAGTCTCATTTGCTTAAGCTACCCCAAGCTACACCAGTGGGAGACAGTTCACTTCTTGTTACCTGCGGACCAAGATGTAAGAAACCTCAGCTAGCTCTCCGGCACCCCATCTGCCTACATGCTGTCATGCTCCCCTTCCACGATGATAATGGACTAAGCCTCTGAACTGTAAGCCAGCCTCAATTAAATGTTTTCCTGTATAAGAGTTGCCGTGGTCATGGTGTCTCTTCACAGCAATAGAAACCCTGACTAAGACAGCCAGGTCATTTATTGTATTATTATAACAAACATGTATTTTTACACTTAGCAGCTAACTTCTCTGCTCATTTCTGAGGTGCTGATCATTCAGGGTGGGTCACATTGTACTAAGTTCTGTGTCTTAGTTGGCCATCTCTCCACTGCCCTATAGCAGTACTCTATAAACTTACTAGTGAAGAGAGTGAATGAATTTTCTTGGAGGGGGAACAGTGGCCAGCCTAAAGAACTCTCTGAGCTCTATATCATGGACGGACTACCTGCTTGCTATATCCTACATCCTGGTGAGCTTGCCTATAAAGGAGAAAGTGATGTGCTGACCTTGCTTTCATTATCAAGGTCATTTGGAGCAACTAGTCCCTGACCTGAAAGATCACGGATGCCTCTTCTGAAGATACGAAGCCCTGGTGGAATAGAATGAAGCCTCACAGTCACCAATGCTGCCACTGTGAGGACAGCATCAGCCTCTGATACAGCAGGTCACTCTCTACTCTTCAGAAATCCTCCCACTCTCCTGCATCCTGAAGTCAGTCTTGCTGAAGCCAGTTGCAAAGTCAGAAATGGGTCCAGGGTCAATAGGTATTCACGGCAGGGGATAACAAACATGCTCATAAGAGACAGAGGAAATCGTCGCAAGTCCCTTTACCCCTTAGGATCACCAGGGCTCCTTTGCTGGCAAGTTCTGCACACACAGGCTGAGAGGGTGGAATTCAGGTCAATGCCATTTGGGATGCTGCTCGAACAAACCCTTTCTGCACCAAGTGCCTGATTAGGACTCTGGGTCCTCTTGCAGCACCGGTGAAGGGCAGGGGCTTCCATCCTGTTTGTTTAGAAAGCTTAACAATGGGCTTTTGGGGAAGGAGGGACCATGCAAAGGCTCCCGAGGAGCTGCATGGAGCAGGTGATACCACTTGAATAATGCATGTCCACTTTGTGTGTGTGCCTGACGCGGGCTTGAATGTACGGGAATGCAAAGCCTTTGAAGCCCCTGCTCTGAGCAGAGCTGGCGACAGCCTGAGAGTCCAGATAAGATCTGAGCCCTGCCTCCTCCCCACTGCCTCCTTGCTTGCCATTCTGCCCCATTTCCCTTTTTGCATTTAAAATAAGCTCTGTGACAGCCTCCTGGCCTCTGTTAGAGCTTGTCAACAAGGCTGCTTTTGTGTCACCCTGGTTTGTCCCTTCCTGTGCAGCCCCACCCTGCTTTAGGACCTTCTCCTTGCCATTGTTGGTACAGTGCTGTGAGCCCCAAGTGGCTGTCTTGGCAGTGTCAATGGTGACCTCATAAGCACAGGGACGCAGCTAAAAGCGGCCATCAACAAACTCACAAGTCGTGTGTTTATTAGGCCCTGATGCAGATCCCAAGGTATATGGCTGAACTTCTGGACTCCACTCATACTTCAGCGATTGCTTTGTGTGCCTGTCCCTCCCATGGAGGCTTTCCCATTATCTCAGCTCACAGTCAACCCTCTTGGCTTAGACAATGGTGCTTTCTAGAATGCTTCTACTCTGGGTCTCCCAGAACACAGCATCCCTGTCTGACTTGATCCTTCATATCTGCATTTCACGTAGATTCTCTTTTTTACTAGCTATCAACCCTCACTTCAGACATGACCATGATGTAACAGTGGTCCACACTTGGTGTTGATGCTTCTAGTACAGTCCATTGTCTACATCCCTTGATTTAGCCCCCAGAGCTCCCTGATATAGGCAGTCTATCCTCAACCCATAGAAAACCACACTGAGCTTCCAAATGATAAAATGATCCTCCTAATCTCACCAAGCTTCCAGATTGAGAGAGGATCCAAACACATGGCTGTCAGGTGCCATACCACACTAATACACACAGGACTTAACTTGAAGATGGCCCAGCCTCCATGTAATCTGAAGTATCATATTTGAATTAATTTGAAGCGCATCTTCCTATCTTTGAAATTCCACCTCTCCCCTTTCTTCCACAAATTGGGGGTCCTTTCACCCCCCACTCACCCAGGAAACCTCAGATTTCCTGAGGCACAGCAGGCTCCCTGCTTAGCCAAAATGACAATATCAGCTACAAGGACTGTCACCACCAGCTATGTGTGCACACGTTTCTTATATCAAGAATGTGCATTATATATCATAAAATACACACACACACACACACACACACACACACACACACGATGCTGCATCCCAGGCTGGAGAGATGGCTCCCTGGTAAAGTGCTTACTGTGTAAACATGAGGACATGAGTATGATCCTGGCATCCATGTAAAATAGATGAGCATGGTGGCACATCCTTGCAATGCCTGGGGAGCAGAAATGGGAAGAGGGTCCTGGAGATTGCTAGCCAAGCAGTCTAGCAGAATAGGTGAGTTCTGGGTTCTGTGAGAGACTCTCCCTCAATAAAGAAAGTGCGAACACCTGGCATTGATCTGTGGCTTCCACAGGCAGGCGCAAGTGTGTGCATGTGTGCAATCCCCCTCGCAACATTAACACACATGAATGACTGAATTATTCACAATGTTTCCTAAAATCACATAAGGTGTAGCCGGTTAAAATAAAGCAGGTGGCCAGTATGACCCAGTTTAGTCATGAGAACTTCCTGCTTCTCCATTTCCCAGCCCCTCCTCTCAGTCCTTTCCACTGAGAACAGTTTTACTGTCCTGCAGTTTAGCACTCTTGTTTTGGCCGGCTCTTTACCCCTTGTTTGGATTCCTATAAATTGCTGTTCAGGGTTGTGCATTCTGAAGTTCATGTAAACAGACTCCTAGGGAATGGATTCTCTTGACGATGTGTGAGGCTGTGCAGCAGGTCAGACTTGCTTGTTGGGGCAACTTGGCTCACTGCTACATTGCTGAGATTCACCCGTGTTATTATACGATGTACCTACACTTGGTTTGTTTTCAAAGCTGAACAATATTGGACTGCGGGACTCTGCCAGCCTGTGCTTGCATTCCCAGTGTTTTGCTGTGACAAGCTCCCCTGGACTGATCACTCTCCCTTCCTGTCTCCAGACGCAGGAGATTCTCCAGGGTGGGCACCTGAGAGAAGCAGCACTGGCTCCGTGAGTGTGTGCGTGCTCAATGTCACTAAATAATGGCAAATTGTTTTGCAAAGTAATTGTACCAATTTGTACCCTCATGAGAACTCTAAGAGCGAATCCCCTGCTTCCTACCATTGCCAAAACGTATTATTGCTGGGTATTATCATTTTTGCCCATATGGTAAGTAGGAAACAAGAGCTCATCATGGCTTTAATTTACGATTCCCGGCTCCTCAATGAGCCACACACTCTCCCTCTGCCGTTGGCCAACAGGCTTCCTCCTTTGTGAATTATCTATTCAGATATTTTGCCTAATCTTCTATTTGGTCATTGATGGGTTTTGTTTTTAATTTTATTTATTGGTAGTGTGTGTGTGTGCGTGCACACGTGTGTGTAAATTTATGTGTGTATGAGTTTAGCTGCTGTGGTGCAAGTGTGAAGATCTAAATACAACTTTTGCTAATCAGCTCTTCCTTTGACTGTGGGTTTCAGGGATCAAGCTCAGCTAGCCATCTTGCAGCAAGCTCTGTTAACTGCTGAGCCATTTCAACAGCCCTAGGGAGTTGGTATTTTCTTATTGATATGTAGAAGTTGGAACTCACTAACATTTTTCCCATACATGCAAGATATCATTCCCATCTGAAAGCACATAATTCCCTTTATCTTGTTCTCTTCGGTATCATTCGTGGTTTTCTATTTTGTCTTTAGGGTTTTTTTTAATTCTCTTTTGTTTTGTTTTCTTTGGGTGCAGATTTAGTTTTAAATATGTGTCGAGATGTCATTACTTCTGCTTAGGATGAGAGAAAGGTCACTGTCTACAGAATCTTAAGAATGACTCAGACTCTGAGGTGGAAACACTTTAGCTGAAGATGGCTGCCCACCAGAGATGTGGTTCAGGCAGGCAGAGAAAAGGATTGTGCCCTGAAACAGCTTCAGATGCCTTCTGGGCAGTGTCTTACAGTGGTCACAGAGCTCGTCTGTCTATGGACAGTTTGGCTAAATGGGGATTTAATTTACTTGGCCACACCCCCAGCTGCTGTGCCATTAAGTCAATGTTACTCAAGTTCCTGGTCATTTTAAAGAGTCCCAAGCTGAGGAACAAGAAGTCATTCTGATTGGTGGCTGCAGGAAGCACTGTAGAACTGGTTTTCCACACTATCAGGAACCGCAGAACCTAACTGACAGGACTGGGCCGACAGCTGTTATTGTGACTCTACTGGAGGCTATGACAGAGCCTCCTGGCTCCACTTATCTTCTATTTTAATGTACATACATAACTCTTCTAATTATTAGAAATTCTTATTTATTTTTTCTTTTAGTTTATTTTTAAATTTTTGGTTTTTTCAAGGTTTCATACATGTATACAATAAATCTTGATCATATCTACCCTTCACTCCCTGTAATTCCTCAATAGGACCCCCAGTACATCTCCATCTAAATTTAGAGTCATCATTTTATATCTGTCTGTCTGTATGTCTGTCTGTCTGTCTCTCTCTCTATCTCTGTCTGTCTGTCTTCTATCTATCTATCTCTCTGTCTATCTATCTGTCTGTATGTCTGTCCTCTATCTATCTATCTCTCTCTCTATCTATCTATCTATCAATCATCTATCTCTATCTATCTACCTATTTTAACCCACTGAGTATGATTAGTGCTGCCTATATGCATGAGCATGGCATCATCCACTGAAGTATGGAGATTCTGCCAGTGGTCACATTATTAAAGAAAATTGACTCTTCCTCTCCCATCAGCCATCACCTGCCAATAGCTCCTCAGCCAGGGTGGGTCCTTGAAAGTCTCTCCTTAATCAATGATGGAATGGAATTTTAACTGACTTTATCTCATACAGAGCTTGTCCAGAGAACAGCATTCTACAGTAGTCTGCCCTAACTTCCAGCTCTGACATTCTCCCCGCCTCTCTTCCAATGGGCTATTGGTACAGCATCTGCATTTAAGGAATGGGTGGTGGAATATAGGTGAAATGACCATAGAATGAGAAAATACTCTGGGAGGAAGGTCCAAGCTGGTAGCAGAGTGATGAAGTTGGAGAAATGAGGGGCAAGGTAAAGGTTAACCAAAGTGAAGTATGCATGAAGAAACTACTTGAGAACCTATAATCTTTCAGTACAAGTTTTAAAATATAATAAGGGGGTAATAGAGCATATGTGATATGAAATAATGGAATGAATATGAAGAGGCAAAAGTACAGGTAGGGATGAGGACAATGGGTAGAAAGATGATAGATAGATAGATAGATAGATAGATAGATAGATAGATAGAT
>LOJH01082522.1:0-10228 GCA_001685095.1 Ellobius talpinus
TTCCTCTCTCCACCCAGCCACATCACTTCTGTCTCCACCTCCCTAGTGCTGGGAGCACCTCTGTGTGAGTTCTGTTTCTCTTTTTAGACAGATGCAATCTCTTGTAGTCCAGGGTGACCTTGAGTCCTGGGATTAAAAGTACATGCCACCACTACCTGGCCTGTAGTGGCTTAGCTCTGCACTCTGATCTTCAGGCAAGCTTTATTTAAAACAAATAAAATATCACTATAGCCTCAAATAATATAAAATATTTTGGTGTAACCCTAACCAAGCAAGTGAAAGACCTGTATGACAAGAACTTCAAGTCTTTAAAGAAAGACATTGGAGAAGATACCATCTTCTGATAAGATCTGCCATGCTCATGGAGCAATATGATTAATATAGTAAAAATAATACAGATTCAAGGCAATTCTTATCAAAATTCCAATACAATTTCTTACTGACCTTGAAGGAACAATGCTCAACTTCACATGAAAAAAAAACTAGGATTAACTAAAACAATCCTTATGATAAAGGAAATTCTGGAGGTGTAACCATCCCTGATTTCAAGTTGTACTACAGAACTATAGTAATAAAAACAACAGTGTTGACATAAAAAGCAGACAGGTTGATCAATGGATCAAATGGAATCAAAGACCCAGAAGTAAATCCACACACCTATGGACATTTGATTTTTGACAAAGAAGACAAAATTATACAATGGGGGGAAAACCATCTTCAACAAATGGTGCTGGTCTAAATGGATGAAGAATGCAAATAAGATCCATATCACCCTGCACAAAACTCAAGTCTGAGTGGATCAAATACCTCAACATCAAACAAGATAAACTGAACCTAATAGAAGAGAAAGTGGATTAGCCTTGAACACACTGGCATAGGAAACAACTTCCTGAACAGAACAGCAATTGCACAGGTACTGTGATCAATAATTGATAAATGGGACCTCATGGAACTGAAAAGCTTCTGTAAGGCAAATGACACTATCACAAGGACAAAATGACAGCCTACAGAATGGGAAAAGATTTTTATCAACCCCATATCAGATAAATGTCTAATATCCAAAATAAATAAAGAACTTAGGAAATTAGAAATCACAAAAAAATTGATCCAATTTTAAAATGGAGTACAAATATAAATAGAGAATTCTCAACAGAGGAAAGTCAAATGGCCAATAATCAAAGAAATGGTCAACAACATTCTTAACCATCAAGGAAATGCAAATCAAAACTACTCTGATAAGATTGCTTAACAATATTGGGAGCATGGGGGTGGGAGAAGGGAGGGCAGAAGAGGAGGGGGGAAAACTTGAGGGAACAAGATAGATGGGATGGAGGAAGGACAGAGATGAGAGCAAGGAAAGAGATATTTTGATTGAAGGGGCCATTATGAGGCTAGCAAGAAACCTGACACTAGCGAAATTCCCAGGAATCCACAAGGATGACCCCAGATAAGACCCTAAGCAATAGAGGAGAGTGCCCAAACTGGCCTTGTCCTGTAGTCAGATTGATGATTATCTTAAGTGTTACCATAGAACCTTCATCCAGAAACTGATGAAAACAGAGGCAGAGGCCCACATCAGAGCACTGGACTGAGCTCCCAAAGTCCAGTTCAAGAGTGGGAGGAAAGAGAATATGAGCAAAGGGGTCAAGACCATGATGGGGACACCCACTGAAACAGTTNTCCCAGGAATCCACAAGGATGACCCCAGATAAGACCCTAAGCAATAGAGGAGAGTGCCCAAACTGGCCTTGTCCTGTAGTCAGATTGATGATTATCTTAAGTGTTACCATAGAACCTTCATCCAGAAACTGATGAAAACAGAGGCAGAGGCCCACATCAGAGCACTGGACTGAGCTCCCAAAGTCCAGTTCAAGAGTGGGAGGAAAGAGAATATGAGCAAAGGGGTCAAGACCATGATGGGGACACCCACTGAAACAGTTTACCTGAGCTAATGGGAGCTCACCAACTCCAGCCAGACAGGGAAGGAACCAGCATAGATTCAAATTAGTCTCCCTGAATGTGGTTTGATTTGACTTATTGCATCAGCAGCAGAGGAACCCAGCAACCAGGGATCCAACACTTATTAGTCACCAGCAAAATGCAGAGGTACAAGATGAAAGAGAGGTAAGTTCCATGTGGCAGAATGTAGATTAATAGAAATGCATTAATTTAGTTGGAAAAGTTAGTAACAAGCCTGAGCTATCAGCTGAGCATTTACAAATAAGTCTCTGGTAGTTATTTGGGAGTGGCTTCTGCCTCCACTGCAGTTTGTATTTGTGCTGTGTTGGTGACCAAGATCAAGGTCCTATGCTAGGAAAGCAATCTACCCCTGACATACAGCCCCAGCCCAAGAATGTGATGATTTCATAGATTAGAAAGGCCGTCCAGCTCTGCTGAGTGAATTGTTGGAGTGTTTCTAGTGAATGGTTGACTCCATGGACCAGCACCAGGCCTG
This sequence comes from Ellobius talpinus, assembly GCA_001685095.1. NCBI lineage: Eukaryota > Metazoa > Chordata > Mammalia > Rodentia > Cricetidae > Ellobius > Ellobius talpinus. Next base: position 2,456 of record LOJH01082522.1, read on the forward strand.
GGAGTGTGTACACCATGGTCTTCAGCACTGAGGGAAAACAGTACCTACCATGGAGAAGATCAGTGTTCCAACTGCTGAATATACCAGATGTAACCACTGCACAGAAAGAAGCTGTACAGCTTAACAAGATTGGAGTGCCGGAAGTGCTTCCATGAGTCACTGCCCTCAGATAAGGACCCATTATGAAGGCAGGCAAGCCTGTGGGAATTAGCCTCTTCTCGACCTAATCACCAGCATCGCCACTTTATTACAATAAACACTCAAAGTACGTGCAGATCTTCACCATCACTAAGTGAGCACTTCAAATTCCATGGGGGCAGTGTGCGGACAATGCATTACAAATGCTCCACTTCCCATCCCATTTTCAACAACCCTTCTAGAGACTCTGCCTGCCCTCAATCCGTGTCCTGAGTGGTTCTGGAAACACAATGATCACATGCTCCCTATGTGGAGAGTGTAAGGAAAGAAGCCCCTGCAAGCGGTGGGGAGCACTGCTGGGACCTGCAGTTGGTCGTGTCTGTCAGCAGGCAATTCTTTACCTATACTGTACAAGTAGAAATGACTATAATCACCCCAGGTTCATACACCAAGGTGGGATTACTGATGCTAGACTCTTAGGTCCTTTTCAGGCCCATGAAATTCCTAGGACTTTGCCCTAGCCAATCTGACTGGTATTTTTCCCTGATCAGAAAATATGAGACATATCTGAATACCCAGGGTTTGGCTCACATGGGAAGAAGATAAACACACAACACCTGAGAAAAATGTAGCATAAACTCTTAAGGAGGAGAAAGGTGGTCCCAAGGAGGATTGGCAGAGCTCCCCATAAGAAGTTCTTGGTGAAGAGGGGAGACAGTGAATCACAGCACAATCTGGGGAGCACAGTAGCTTTAGAGTGCCAACAAGAGAGCTTGGGTACACCCAGAATCCAGAGGATTCAAAGTTGCCTATGTCAAATGCACGGACTTAGGACAAGAACCTGCTGCTGCTGCATGTTTAAGACTGTAGCTTGGAGATATTTGTGAGAATGGAAGTGAGATCTGTCTGTCTTGTAGGAAACACAGCCTCCACAAGTTAGGGATACTGTAAAGACCTATGGAACCCACTGAGTAACTGTAGAGTTATGGTCTTTGAATATGCCAGGTGAGGTGGTGAGCAAACACCTGGAGTCCTAGCACTTTGGAGGCAGAAAAGGGTGCTATCTGTGAGTTTAAGGCCAGCCTGCTCTAGACAGTGAATTACATGCCAGCCAGGGCTACATAGTGTGACTCTCTCAAAAAGGTAAACAAGGAGGCAAAGCCACAAAAACAAAAACACACAAGGTACATCTTTGTATGTCTTAGAGTTTGTCTGCAAAACATAGATACCCTCTCCCTAGCTATGACAAACATGCTTATTTATCAGACCAAATGAACCCGGACAGAACTCTGAGTCACATGTCTAAAGGTACGTAAAAAAATTCACTTGCTGCCAGATAAATGGTTTGGTTCAGAATTTGAACAAACTGGTCTTGGAACTTTAGTCAGACAGTTCCAGGTCTCAGGCAGGGTCTCCATATAAAGTACTCCTGGACAATATAGGGCATATAATATATATGCTCCAGAGACAGACCATGCACAAAGTAATGGAGATATAAACACTGCCTAAAAGTCACACACATCTGACATCCATGATACCTCTGTCCCTAATTCCCTGGGGACCCTGAATGAGTTAAAGTTCGCTGAGCCTATAAAATAAGGAATATTGTTCAGGAATGTTGTGACAGTTGAATGTGATAGCTCGGTGAAAAATATGCACAAGAGCTATGTGTGACACTTAGAACTCAATGAAAGAGAGCTGGGTAGAGGCTAAGCAACCTGTGGGTGCTACTGGAACCTCTAGAGGAGCTTTTCTCCCACTTTTGCTTCAAACAATAGTACCTGCGTGCAGGAGAATGCATTGTCTGCCACAGAGGACAGGGTCCCCCAGATCCTGTTGGAGAAGGACAACTGCTGTCTCAAGCAGGGGGTCAATATTTACACACTGCATTCCTGTCTACAGTACTCTCCATGGATTCCTGTGTGTGCAACTAAGAATAACTTCAATACACATTCGGATAACAGGACAGGAGTATAATGTACCCTGCTCAGCTGCTGGACTGTGTAAACTGTGCAAACTACTGAAGTTTGTCTTTGATCTCAGGGATTTTTTTTCTAAAATCTGGGAGTGCAGCTCGGAGGTGAAGTGCTTGCCTAATGTGCTCTTTACCACAGATAACAAAGTGATAATAATAAAGTCCTTACATTCTTAGCCCCAATACCATGTCTGCTTCTCAGAGGACTTGTGCTGACACAGCCAGCACTTCCCTCATCTTGAGTACTTCTTGAAGATTTCAAAAACACGTATGATCGTATAACGAGTGCGATAATCCCATAGATCATAAACACAACGAGGAAAACAAACATCACTCCATTTAGCATGGTAAAATCCCACTGGGGAGACATAAATAGCAAGCATGACTTCATTATCATCCAGATAGGATCTCAAATGTTTTAAGATGCATTTTCTACCCCATGCACAATTTGCCCTGGCCGTTTCTTAGGATGGAACTGCCTTAGCCCCAAACACTGAAAATTGCCACATAAATGATAAAACTCCCAGTCCCTGGGAGTTTCTTCAGCTGGGAGGAGATGTTGGAAGGTAAAATAGTAAGAGCCAGGAGTTCATTTTTAAACTGGGTGAAAGGTGCATGAGAATTCATATTTATTCTACTTTTCTATGTATAGGAGTTTCTTCCTTAAGATGTGAGAGCTAGCTAGGAATATGCCTGAGTCGTTGGCCAAACAGTGTTGCAATTAAAAAAAGAATTTCTTCCTTGAAACCAGACGTGGTAGCACACACTCATAATCCCAGGACTTGGGAGGTAGAGGCAGGAAGATCATGCTCAAGTATATGACAAATTCATATATAAAATTCATATAAAAAGATAAATAAGTGAAGTATAAATTTGTATGTACGATGTGATCATAACTATTCATATTTAAAGAACACACATACATAGAAAACATTAAGAAAATGAAATGGGCTATTTCATTATGTCATTGGGTCTCTTTCAAATTTGTATGCACATAGTTTCATAAAATACATAAGTACAGTTTCAAAAATTACTGTTATGATTATTTTATAATGTTGGCATTTATTAATGTGGACAAATTGGTTTTGTCTTTAAAGATTAGTGACCCATGTATTTTGTTGTTGTTTTTATTAAAGGGGCTGAAAATTTTCAAATATTAAAAACATCCAAGATATTTTCTTGCATTTTTCCTCCATCCTCAATGCACACAACATTAGTTCTTCCCATTTTCTTCTTAGACCAGTAGCCCCTTCAGCCCCACTTAGGATTCAGGAGGGATCTCTGTCATCTCTGGTCAAACTCAGTATCTGAGTCACATCTGGCCTGGACTTTCAGCTTCTGGGACACAACAAGGACTCAGCAAGCACAAATAACAGGAAAAGAAATGATGTCTCTGCTAACAGCCCCTCTTTAGCTCTCACCAAAACTCACAAAAGGTTCATCCTCCTTCCAAACTCCCAGTCTCCACCTTAGATTAACAGGCAAGCAGAAGCCAAGAGGCTGAGCATCTTGAATCTACACGAAACTGTCACTCAACCCAAAGGAGCTGATCTGAGAATGGAGTCTGGTTATATTTAAACCAAGCTGGCCTTCTGGTTAATTTTTCCCTTTAAGGGACAGCTTGGGGTTCATTAGAAAACTCGGACTCAGCACATGCTTACATTTCCTCTGTAGCCCTTGGGAGCATTGTAGAGGGAGAAACCTGTGTAAACTCCCACCACATATCTTCATTGGAAAAAAAAAGTTTAGTTGAATGTGAGTTCAGCTGCCTTTCGAAGTCATTCATATGCAAACACACTTGGAATCATCTTTAAGGTGTTTTTCAGCAGAATGTTTTGTTTCATGAACTCAGGTCATTCTTTACCTGAGAGTGATTTAAATACCATGGGATTTTTGGGGGAAATGCTCTGACATTTAAAAGGCTTTAAATAGCTCAATAAACCTATGCCTGTATCAGAAGCCCACCTCACTCACTGTAGGAAGGCATGTCTGTTCACACATAGGATGGCTTCTATTAGGACCACCCTTGAGATAGCAAATACCGATATGATTCTAAATTAAACTGAAGCTCTACTGTGTGTGTGTGTGGAGTCTCAGGCCCACTTCAGGCGTTATTCCTTATGATCTGAAAACAATCTGCACTAGGGCGCAGAGCTCCGAAATTTAGGCTAGGGGACTGGCCAGGGACTCCAGGGAGCCAGTTTCTACTTTCCCAGAGCTGCGATTACAAACCCACACCACCACAGCAAGATCTTTACATGGACACCGGGGATCAAACTCAGGTCATCATGTGTACACTGCAATCACTTTACTAAGCGAGCTGTCTCCCCGGTTCCTGAACGCTGACTTTTGACACAGCTTGTCTAAATATTTTAACAGCTCCTTCTACCTCTTGGGACCTTCCTTTTTCCATCCACAAAGTCTAAATTCAGTTCTTGTATAAACTTATGAGGTTTGCCAAACAATAGAGAAAATATTACTCTTAGTTGTTAAATGGACTAAGGTGACACCACTCACTAAATGTCTAAAAATGAAAGACAGTGGAAAGAGCCAACTGAAACCCCCAGAAGCATCTTAAGGCTGGAGAGACTCAGACAACATGGTTAAAAAAGAAATGGCCATTGGTTGGAGTGTAGCTCTGTAGAAGAGTGATCACCTGCTGGCATTAATGAGGCCCTCAGTCGGTCCCTAGCCCCACCAATATAAGAGCAGTCGTGAATTATTTGGGGGTTAGTAGTGCTTCTGAGTCCTAATACCTGTGAAAAATCTGATAATTCTGAACTGCCATTTTGAAGTAGGGCCCCAGCAGGGAACACAGGACACAGTGGCAGTGTAGAAGAGGTAGTTGGTGTGTAAAGACCCACCTCCTGAAGAAGGAAGGAAGGGACTAGGTGAGCAGCTGTGGCTGCCTGTAGGACCCAAGGAACAGGGACACAGAAATCTTGGAAGATGGGCTGTCTCAAGCTGGCCATGTAAGACAAGCTGCAAGTGAATTTTGGTAATTAATGTGGCTAGCTCAAGAGGAACCTGTAGGGAGGACACCATGATAATAAGTGCCTATCTCCTCTGTCCCTCTGATTTCCGGCTGAGGTTCCCTGGCCCGACTGCTGACAAGGCAAGAAAGCCATGCTGAAGAGGCCAATAAGACAGTGAGGCCGGTGTGGATGAGAATGGGCCAGGAGAGACACAGGAACACAGCCAGAGGCGCCCTTGTGAGAGAGAACTGTTTCAATAATATGTACTTTTGTTTGTAGAGCAAATAAAGTAAGGACTAATGTCACCAGAGTGGTTGCTCCGCCTGCCCATAGTATCTCTTCCACTTTGTAGAAACTAGAACCAGAGATTGTAGTTACTGTTCAGATATATTCAGAGAAAATCATACACAATAAAATAGAAATATGGATTAAAGACTTACATTGACATACTCCCTAGCATGAGACCTTCCAGAAGTGTCTAAAAACAAAATTCACAGTCAGTCAGCAGCCTGTTTCTCCAAGCATGAGGACAAGTCCTAGACTGCAGAAGAAGTGACCAGTCATGTGTGCATTTGGGCAGGATCTAGGGAGCAAGTGGGGAGGTGAGCACAACCCCAGGGAGGGCCACGGCTACAAAGTGGTTAACAAATGGTACAACTAACTACTTCCACACTCTCTACTAACTAGCTCCTACTACACTCTCCCTAGAACTCATGGAAGAAAATCCTCTCATTAGTAAGAACTTCCAAGCTGCGATAACTTCCACATATTCGGTGCATGATCTATGTACTAACTGTGAGTGAAGAAACCAAGGTAAAAGGTTCGTTCATGGACCACATCCTCATTAGTCAAATGGGGTCTTCCACACACTGTCTACACAGTTCATCAGAGCAGCGCATGCTGTTCCCATTATTGCTTTGCCCACACTTGGATAATGCCATTTTCTGTGTTCCCTGCTAACATCAAATATTTCTTCAGAACTCAGAGCTGGGATGAGAACTGAGATCACAGTGCCGAGATACGGTAGTACGGGGATGATAGCACAGGGCTGATGCCCTGAAGGGTTCCCTCTACCCAGATGGAACTAGGCTGTGGGCAATGTGGGAGAGAGGTGGCCCTGAGATCCAGTGGGGAAGGAAGCCTGAGGGTGAGACTAAGATAGTACTTGGCAGACCCACAGTCAGGCTCAGTACCACAGACAGTAAGCAGTTGCCAGACTGAAGAGGTTTCCCAGCCCAAAGGAACCTCAGGAACTTGATCATCTATGGGAAGGACAAGGGGAGTCCTCTGCTCCCAGAGTCAAAAAGGAAGGCACATCCTAAACAAAGTGCTGACACGATACTGGCTTTGGAGTTTCCCAATGCACCAGAGGCTGAAAAAGAACTGGGACCCAGAAGTCCTCAGCCACTTCTCTGGACTTCCCAGACCCAATGGGTGAGTGCCTCATGCTGTACTTGGTTAATGTAGCTAAGAAGGTACTTCTTATATCCACCAGAGGAAAAGATTTATTCTATGTACAAATGATACCTCAAAAATGTGCTTTAGAAGCTCCATGGGAGCGGGTGCTAATCCAGTCCAGGGACATTGGCAGACCAGAATTGAGCCAGCGACCTGATCCGGAGCAGACCTGAGACAGCGAACTCCACCAGAACAAGTACAGGAGCGAGTGAGCCAGAGCCAGAGACCGCTGAGGGTCTGAACATGAATCTGGGACCTTCAATGGAATAAACCTAAGCCAGGAGCCCTGTGAGTCTGGACCTGAGTCTAGGACCTCCAAAGAACTAAGCCTGAGCCAGGACCTCTTCCAGTGTGGGCATGAGTCTGGGACCTTCAAGGGAATAGGCAGGAACCAAAGATCTCTGTGGGTCCAGGCATGAGTCTGAGGCCTCAGAGGGAGTAGGCCTGAGCCAGGACCTTTGTGGGTCCCGCCATTGGTCGGAGACATCAAAGGGAATAGGCAGGAACCAGACATTTCTGTGGGTCTGAGGATGAATCTGGGACCTCTGCGGGAGTAAACCTGAGCCAGGTTCTCTGTGGGTCTGGGTGCACCTGAGCCTGGGAACTTCGAGGGAGTAGATGGGATCCAGAGATCTTTACAAGACCAACCCTAAGCCAGGGCCCTCTGCGGGAACGGATCCAGACCAGGGACATTTACAGAAACAGGTCTGAGAGGACAACCTAGGCTAAAGCAGACCTGAGAGAGCAAACTCCAAGGGAGTGGAACAATGCCCGGGAGCATTGAGAGATCTCTAGGAACACAGGTGACCAATGGGGTAACTAGAACTGTGGCACTGACTGTACCACGAGGAACAACCATCTGAGCCTCGGATTCACTGGCACCTAGAAGATTAATCAACAGAATCAAAGACAGCACCAACCACACCTATTAGAGGAATAAATGAGTAGAAAAGGTAAGAACACATGTAACACCACAAAGAGCAACAAGACACAAAGTAAAACCTAAAGACTCTACAACAGCAAGACTTGAATGTCAAAATATAGATGAAGCAAAAGAAAATGATCTAAAAAATAACTTCAGGAGTATGTTTGAAACTCTTGAAGAGAAAATGAGAAATTCCCTTAAAGAAATGGAGGAAAAAACAAACAAAAAACTGGAAGACATCAACTAAACCTTTAAAGAAAACCAAGAAAAAGCAATCAAACATATGAAAGAAACTATTCAAG
>LOJH01082544.1:4498-19121 GCA_001685095.1 Ellobius talpinus
TCATTACAGATGGTTGTGAGCCACCATGTGGTTGCTGAGAATTGAACTCAGGACGTCTGGAAGAGCAGGCAATGCTCTTAACCACTGAGCCATCTCTCCAGCCCTAGAATCCTTTTTTAAAAAATAAAGAAAAGAAGAAAAAAGAAAGAAAAAAAGCTTTCTCAGGCTTTATGTGGAAATTCTTGCCCCACATTGGGCACCAAATACAAACATATTAAAGAGTTCCACAATAGCCTGGGATGGATTATAACAAAGTTTTATTTATTTGGGGACAAAATTCATAGAAAGTAAAGAGATCCACAGCACTCTGTGTGCACTGGAAGCTGTGATCTGAGTCCAGAAGTAAAGGGGACCATGAACACTTTTCATTTGTTCTTATAGTACCTCAGACCATGCCCAAAATGGGCCAGTTTCTATAAGACTATTGGCTGAAGAAATTCCCATAACAATTCTTGTCTTAACTGTGTTAATGTCAGTGTCTTTATTGTAGTACAATACCATAATTTGTAGATGTTGTTCTTATAGGCATCTAGGTAAAGTGATATAGGCTGTCTCCTTTACTTTGTATAATTTTATGAAAATTTTCAATTATATTAAAATAAAAATGATAATCAAAATTTCATTGAAATATGCCAAATTTATTATAAACAAAAGATATATTCTGGAGGTGTGGACAGATGGCTCAGTATTTAAAACATTCATTGCTCTTCCGAAGGACCCAGGTTTGATTTCCTACATTAACAGTTTGTCTAACAACTGAGTGTAACTCCACAGCTAGGGAATCCAAGATCCTATTGTTGTATCCTTGGTACTGCATGCATATGATGTACAGACATTCATACAAAAAAATACCCTAATAGATGAAATAAAACTCAATCTCACTGGAAATAAAGAAAAACAACTTGTTCTAAAGTGACTAGAAGCATACTAAAATTATATAGGCAATTTCAAAACCAAGGGTATAAAATTAATATTATGCATACATTATTATTGCAATAGGTTGACTTTAAATGATTGATTAAAATGTTTCTATATTTATATGTGCTAAATGAATGTGTGTGCAGGTTGTTGTGGAGACCAGAAGTTGGTATCTGATGCCCAGCAGCTAGACTTACAGGCAGTTATGTTCCTTTTAATGTGAGTAGTGGGAATCAAAATTTCACCTTCTCAAGCAGTAATATGCAATCTTAACTTCTAAACCATTTTCCCAACCCACTCCGTATTTTTAAGAAAAAAATCACAATGAATTTAAGAGGCCTTGGCGTATTGAAGGTCAGAAAATGAATCAAGTCCCCTAATACAAAGGGAATAAAAGAAAAAGAAAGCTTTAACAAATTTCTCCTTATTCCTCCTTCTCTATATTATGTAATATTAAGTAGGAACATGTTATCTAATGTTTGGATGCATACCACAGAGAAATGAAATTAGTACAAATTCTCTACTATAAGTAAATTAAGAAAATAATAATTTAATTATTTTATTTATATGTAAATATATATATTTATTCATTTATTTTGAGACAAAATCTCCAATAGCTTAGGCTGGCCTCACAATTTATATGTGGTTAAGAGTAGCCATGAACTTCTCCTATTCCTCTAGGATAATGAACATGTGCTACCTTACATAACATCTACAGGTATATGCATACTAGCTCAGACAATGAAGACTGATTTCTAGAAGCCAAATTTGAAAACTTGTAAAATGATGAGATTATCAAAAACATATGTTAATTTGGTGTAAAAACATTATTTAAGGAAAAGTTTAGATTTTTCACAAATCAATACTCATTAGACATTTCTTCTGTCTCTGGTTATTTGATAAGAAGGAAGACTGAATGAGAAGTCATGTTTTCAGAATTCTGGTATCTATTGACTGTTTTGAAGTTTGTGAATATATTTAATGTCAGGACCTTCTAAAGCTTTGAGGGTTTGTAGAATAGCTAAGGCTTTTGAACAAACTTTTTAAATCAATAGCTTGCAAGTCAAGTTAAAAAAATACTTTTCACCAAACTGTGTAAGATAAAATTCAAGATGATATGAGGAAAATAAATTTGGCCTTCATTATATTTATTTATTATATTTAGATTATCTGTTACATAGAAAGGTACATCATCTTTATTTAATTCTTTGTGATCAATCACTTTAATAGTGCAAAAAAAATTCTTAGTTCCTCTTAGCATCTACCTTCTGTTTTCTAGATGGCATGAGAGACAAATGTTTGATCAAACTCCTCAGTGACCATGAAGCTAAACTTCAAGAAAACTGGAATAAAAATAGATGACAACACCATGAGATATTATAAATAATTTCAATATAAATTCAGGGGTCAGGAATAGAAAGGAAACTCAGTGGTAGAACACTTTCATTCAAAAGGGCTTGGTTTCTATTTCTAGAGCCATAAACACAAATAAATAATGCTATGTGGCCTTCAACTTGAACTGCAATTTCATAATCATTTATTACTAAAACAGAAAAATGGGAAGATTTTGTTGAAGAAAATGTTCTTGCATTAAGTATAAAAATAATAAAAGAACATGGTCTATAACATTGGGACCTACTGATGTTTTTTCCGTAAGGTGACCGTTGTTTAGCAATGTGACAACTTGGAAGCTTGGGTTCCTTTTGTACCCCTGCCCCCTCTATCTCTCTCTCCCTCCCTCTTTCTCTTTCTCATACACACAATTTCACTGTCTGACTATTTTGATTTCAGTTTCAAACTAAAGCGAAGGTCAGGAATTGTTACATAAATAATGTTATAGTGGAGAATGTGGTCCCAGGCTTATTCTTGACTTCAGGAAATATGACAAATATAACTATGCAAGTGTGATAACATAAATGCTTTTCCAGCTTAGGAACATATTTGTCCTGAAATAACAAACTTTGATAGTGGCTAACTCTGTATAAAGCTACTTAGGATATTGTATACATCCATTCTGTATAAATATCTATTATTTTTCTATCAAAACCAGATTCCTATGGACACCTCAGATGTCATAGTCCTTATTAAGTCTAGGTCCTTGGTATTAATTCCCTTTGCAAGAAAACTAACAGAAAATATTATAATAAACTTAGTGTGCAAATAAAATATATAAATTTAGCATTGTTTTGTCTTGCTGAAAGTTTAGATTTTTAAGGGAAGGATCTAATAACCAATTGTTTAGTTCCCAAGCGACTAAGAAAAACAAAATGCAAAAATGAAAAGCCTTAATCATAAAGAGAAATACATGTCAAGTTGAAGCTCTATGGTTTTCAGATTTTAAAGATTTCCTCTCAATGATAAAAGCAATTACATTTGTTTTATCCTTTCTGTGCCTATCTTAATTATGTTTGCTATTGCTGTAAAGAGACACCATCACCATGGCAACTAATAAGGAAAATTTTTAATTGGGGGTGACTCCCAGTTTCAAAGGTTCAGTACCTTATCATCAGGATGAGGATCATGGCGGCGTGCAGCCAGATGTGGTGATGGAGCTGAGCTACATCTTGCAGGCAAAGGAAGTCAACTGACTGTCACACCTAGGGAAGCTTGAGCGAAAGAGACCTCAAATTCCATCCTCACAGTAACACACTTCCACCAGCAGGCCACACCTCTTAGTAGTACCACTACCACTGGGGACCATTTTCGTTTACATCACCACAATTTCCTTTATCTCCTTCTAATATGTGAGAGTACATGTGGTGCATGTGTGTGTGGTATATGTGTATATACATGTGTCTGGGACATATTTGTGTGATACACATATGGCTGTGTATTTGTATGGATGTGTGCATTTACAGACATGTGATCTGTATATCTGGGGTGTGTATGTAGAATATGTGTGTATAGTGTGTTTATATGAGTATATGTCATTGCTGATGCCGGTACATGTACATGCAGATGCCAGAACCGGGCATCAGGGGCCTCCTCTATTACTCTTCTTATTATATTCTTGAAAGAGTCATTCGCTAATCCTGAGGCTATGCTGGCATCCAGCAAGCTCCAGTGGGCTGCCACTTCCACCTCCATTACTGCCACCATTGAGGTTGCTGATATACATAGCTACACCCAGATTTTTGCATGGATGTAAGAATTTGAACACAGGTCCTCGTGCCTGGAAAACAATCACTTTTGCACACTGAGATATTTCACTAGCTTCTTCCTCACCTATTTTTTTTAATTTTGTAGGCCTTTTGGATTTTTTCAAGAGATTATTAGAACCTTTCAAAATCACCCTCAACTTAAAAAACTAAGAATACTTTGTGACTGTTCTCAGAATTTTTCTTTCTTTTGCTTTAGTTTCATTGAATTTGTTCTTTGAGAATTTCTCACACATAATAAGGCAATATGATTAATATAATCCCAGCATCTCTTTAATATCTCCATTAAACCTTTCTCTCTGCCATCAGATCTAAAAGTCCTTTGCTCACATTTTTGTCAAAAAAATTATTGTATACCCACTGAGTTTCACCAGGGTCATCTATATGACCATAGTTTTGAAGCTGTCTATTGGAACCTGCTCATCTTATTAATGAGTACAAAATTGAAGACAATGATCTCCATTTTCACAGAATCTATCCACAATCAATAGCTGAGGAAGCTGGGTTAGGCCCCTGTGAAGACTCCATGATCCATGATTGCCTATTGAAAGATCCAGTTTTGTACCAACCCATTAAAAACAACTGCAACTGCTATTATAACATTACTACATTAACTGGGTAATGCCCAGAAAATAGCAACCCATAGTCCTGCACCCTATCTTCTGTGAAGTGAGATTATCATTAGTCTTAATAAAAATCTGCAGTCAGTTATTAAGGGTGAAAGCTCAAAGATCAGAGAAGCAGATCAGCCAGCCACCAGAGTCTGCTTAACCTCTACAAAAATCTCAGACCAAATCCGGGTGATTCTGTTTATATGAATAATCAGATTGACTGGGGGAGATCATATCTCCACCCACCGTATATTCCTGCTTTCACCTCCCTAGTGCTGGAATCAAAATCTTGAGGCTCCCATGTGCTGTGATCAAAGGCATGAGATCCCAAGTGCTGAGATCAAAAGTGTGAACCACCAAACCTGGCTCTGTTTCTCTTTTGACGGGTTGGGTTCAATCTCATATAGCCCAGGGTGGCCTTGAACTCCTGATTTTCCTGCTTCCTCCTTCCAAGTGCTGGGATTAAAGGTGTGCGCCCCCATTAGATGTTTTCCTTTCTAAGAGTTGCCATGTCCATGGTGTCTCTTCACAGCAATAGCTTGCAGTTCAGAGTTAGTCCATTCCTGTCATGGGAGGAAGCCTGCCTGGAGGCATGTAGACAGACGTGATGCTGAGGACGCTGGAGAAGGAGTTGAAAGTTCTACTTCTGGATGGACAGGAGTAGGAAGGAAGAGAGTGACACTGGGCTTGAGCACCTGAGACCTCAAAACCCAGCCCCAGTGACATACTCTCTCCAACCAGACCAGCCCTACTCCAACAAGGCCACACATCCTCATCCTTTGAAGTTCCCATGAGCCTCTGGGGGTCGTTTCCATTCACACCACCATTCCTATCTATCCACGCCTGGAATTGGGGTGGCCTGATGCTGAGCTTTCAGTCACAGCTGCTGTGAGTCACGTGTGTCACTGTGCTGTCCTGCCCAGGGAACACTTTCACTGCAGACATCTTCTACCACTGACCCTTGGGCTCTGTCCACCCTTTCTACTGCTGTGATCCCTGATGTGTGGGGGAACAAGCGTGGTATAAACGTCCCACTTAGAACTGAGCACTCCACAGTCCCTTCTCTGCGCGACAACCAATTCTGGATCTTTTAGAGTAGTACGTGGTATAATAAAAACCCTCCCCTTTAAAGAAAATGCCCCGTAGTCACTGCCTTGAAAGTATTTTTTTAAATGTCGTCAACATAAATGAAAATAATTGAATGCGAATTCTCTTTTTCCTTTGTTCCTCTTTCTCTCTGAGAATGTGGGGACATAGCATTGGACACTGTAATGTTTTCTAGACCACCCACAGTTTGTGTGAAATGATAGCGTGTAGGTTAGAACCAAAATCAGGATCCTAAGCATTACTGTCTGAGAATAAATTACCTGCTCAATGAGTGGGCCTAGNCCTTTAAAGAAAATGCCCCGTAGTCACTGCCTTGAAAGTATTTTTTTAAATGTCGTCAACATAAATGAAAATAATTGAATGCGAATTCTCTTTTTCCTTTGTTCCTCTTTCTCTCTGAGAATGTGGGGACATAGCATTGGACACTGTAATGTTTTCTAGACCACCCACAGTTTGTGTGAAATGATAGCGTGTAGGTTAGAACCAAAATCAGGATCCTAAGCATTACTGTCTGAGAATAAATTACCTGCTCAATGAGTGGGCCTAGCCATGCACCTGGTAGTCACTTCTCATGAAAAGTCTCCTGGTTGTCTCTATTTGTCACCAGTTTGGTAAATCCTGTAAACAGATACTGGGTTTTTTTGGAGGGGACAGATACTGTGTTGTTTTTTTTGGGGGGGGAATGGTCTTTAAAAAATAAAAGAGTTCATTAGAATACTAAAAAAAAGGTGTGTGCCACCAATGCCTGCCCTCTACGATCAGCTAGTGGTTAGCTCTGCCCTCTGATCCCCAGGCGAGCTTTGTCAGAACACAAACAAAATATCATACAACATTCTGCATTCTTAATACCTTTTCTTTGGTGATATTCTCTTAATCTTAGAGATTGTATAAATATCCTGTTTATGGATGAAAACTCAATATTTTCTCTTAGTCCTTTGAGCAGCCAATAATATTTCAATTTGCAGCAGTATTATATAGAAAGACTTCCCTGATTCAGTCTTTCAGTAGCATTTGTCCAATAATACAGACATAAATTGTTAGAGAGATGTTTGGTACCATGGGAATCAAGCTGGGAATCCAAACTTTGGTCTTCATGGATGTGTAGCAAGAGCTCTTACCTGCTTAACCTCCTCACTCTGCTCTCTTTCACAGCGAACACTTCTTTTCTTCTAGAAGACATTTAACCAATTAGTTATTTATCATAATAGTGTGACCCAGAAAAATAAATAAACATTATAGCAGAAATTGATTAAATGTATTTCTTTCAGAAGAGCAATATTCAAAATGGTACCTGTGAAGCAGCTGAAGAAACCCCAAGTGAGAAACAGTGACAGGAAAAGCTGCCATCAAAAACCAGACTATCTGATTGTGGCTGACGATGGGGGCTGACTGAGAAGCCATTGATAAAGGCACTGGGACTTGTTTTGTGGCATGTTCTGGCTTTTTGGGACGCTAGTCTATATGGATGCACAGCTCCCTAGGCCTGGATGTAGGGGAGAGGGCCTTCAACTTCCCACAGGGCAGGGTTCCCTGCATTCAATCAAGCAGGGTGGGAGAGGGAGGAGGAGGTGTGGGGGAGCAGGAGGGGATTGAGAGGAGGGAAGGAAGTGTAAATAATTGANTTCTGGCTTTTTGGGACGCTAGTCTATATGGATGCACAGCTCCCTAGGCCTGGATGTAGGGGAGAGGGCCTTCAACTTCCCACAGGGCAGGGTTCCCTGCATTCAATCAAGCAGGGTGGGAGAGGGAGGAGGAGGTGTGGGGGAGCAGGAGGGGATTGAGAGGAGGGAAGGAAGTGTAAATAATTGAATGAAAAATAAAAAAAATTGGATTAGGGAAATATATCATCAAACTGTCTTAAACCTGAGGTTAGAAACAGAAAAAAATCAGTAATAGACAATACTGTGTATAAAAATTGGGCAGAAAAATAAATTGCACAGTAATCAGTACAGGGAATGCCAAGCAAGACCTGCATTCCCAGTCCTCTGACTTTAAGTAGACTGGAAAGTCATGTCTGGAGGACAAAAGTATTTTACTTACACTTACAACGTGAGTCACAATACTAAAATCCATTTTCTTAGCACTAATCAGATGTTTAAAAATATTGCAGTCTAGTCCTAAATTTAGTAAATATAATCTTTTTTGGGATATGAAATACTCAAGACATAAAAAATGCATAGCAAGTAAGGACTTAAGTTTCTGTTGTAAATGCCAAAATAAAATATGGTCTCAGACAAGTCATTAATGTTTTCTGGTCTTCAAAATTCTTCCTCTGTACATTAAGACAAAAATATTGTAAAGTAACAATTTTAAATTTATGCTCCTTTATTCATGAGAATTTCATACATTTATAAAATTAAATATTCCTCACTTTTTATACTTACTTCCTGAACATTCCCTTCAATAAGTCCTTCTCACAACTTTCTGTAAAATCTATTTTCTATGATCTTGGACAATCTGTTAGGCCTGGCCATATGTATGCAGGTGTGGGTCATCCACTGGAGCATGAGATACTTACCAACAGCCATGTCATCAAAAATAATGACTTCTAAGAAAAAAAATGCCAAGCACCAATAGACTCTCTTGAATGAAACCTGCACTTTTATTTTCCAGCCACCCAGACACAAATAATCACACAAAAATGATATTAATTGCAATGTTGATAAGTGGCTTAGGCATATTCCTAACTAGCTCTTGCAGCTTAAACTAACACATTTCTATTATTTTATATTTTACCACTAAGCTTGTGGTATGTTACCTCACATCTAGCTTCATGGGTGGCTACATGGAGTCTGTCTGACTCTGACTTCTTTCTCCCTGCATTCAGTTTGCTTTCTCGGCTAACTCTATTCGGCCCTGTGATAGGCCAAAGCAGCTTCTTTATTAACCAATACTAATAAAACATATTCATAGCATACAGAGGAGATTCCAAATCTCCCCTCTCTATGTGGTGCACCTTACAGCTCCTCTACCTGGCTATGGATAGACTTGGCTGGTTTGTTCTTTGACTGATGTTGTGCAGTTAGCCACAATCAAGGTATACATGAATGAAATAGCTATACCATATAAGAAAAAAAACCACATTAAATAGCCCACTCATCCACATCTTCAGATTTTTACATTCTTTCTGCTGGCTCTACTGTGATGTTGCCTAGGTCTTCAGGGGAAAGTGTCTGGTAGAGACATTCCATTTAGGGCTTGAGCACAGAGTAGCTTATTCTCACTACTTGGACCAGTTGTACCTCTCTCTACTGTCTGCAGTGTACTCTGAAAGCAGCTTCTCTGGTGGAGGTTGAGGGCTACGAAGATCCAAGCTATACTATGATATCCTACAATAATGTTTTCATTAAGAAACAAGACACAAGGGCACTTGCAGTTGTTCTTAGAACCCAAGAGGGATTGTTTCCACAAACTACATGGCTATGAAAATAACACTCTTGAACGTCACTTATATACCCTCAATATACTTATGTCTGCATCATGTTTAACCTTGATGTGTTATAAATGCTTATTAGTTGTTATTCTTTTGTATTTATTGACAAAGACATCTTTTGTATGAAGCCTGCAACATGTCATTACAAAATGATGGTCAAATATAGACTCTGTACAAATGTAGTATGCATATCTTGCTTTTTCTTAAAAAAGATATAAACCTCTTTAAATGTAATTTTAAGGTAATCAAGATTTTAATGCAATAATTATAGTACTAAATATATTACATTTAAAAGTGATTTGAAAAGCTACATTAACTCAAGTGTTAGGCATCTGTATTTCTTGGAAAGTAAAAATAACAATAAAATCTGCAATTAATTTACCTAAAATCTTCTGTAATAAGAAATTATGAGGAAAATTAATCTAATTTGCACTAGAGCAACTATGGATAATATTGAGACGTGGTAAGCAGTACACTTACAGTTATTTATAATTAAGGCAAAAGCTAAGGATATTATTGTGAATGGATTAAATTTTTAAAAATGTAAAGATCTATCAATATTTTACCATATTTGTTGCTTTTAACGATTGAGAGATTAGACTATATAGTTCTAGCGACTAGCTTTTCTTTCAGAATTTTAGGCTAGTCACTGAATATAACTTTATTGGTCAAGTAGTGTAGTCCAGATTTTGACAAGTTCTTTCTAACTGCACTGCGAGATCTCCTTAGAATTACAGCACTGAAAAGGCTTGCTTAGTTTGACTTTAGCTCTATTCCAGAGGGATAGATTCCTGCATAAAAGAAAACAGCAGGCTAAAAAGCATGAGAAATGCAGCGATGAAGGAAGGTTTTTTTTGCTTAAAGGAGGTAAGGAAGACTAGTTTGAATTTTTAAAAGATGAGAGAATAAGCCACTTAGATCTTTCAAAGTCCGAAAATAGTCATTTTAACATAAAAGCAAGGCTCAGAGCTTTCGAGTTCAGAGAACTTCTTCCTGGAGCTACTGATGCAACTCCGCTAGGGATTGCCAGGCTCTTGCAGGGCTCTCTGTCAGCTGTCAGGAAATAAATCTCTCTATCATAAGAAGCGCTGTGAGTTGGAGCAAGTGCTCCACAACGTGTCACCCCGGGAGCTCTCAACATGCTTCCTGAACAAGGTCTCCCCGATGTACTCTGATTTATATACATCTGTAGAGTGACTACTGATTTAGAAAAAGGAAGTACTGATCAAGAGGGCCATCATACTGCACATGCTTTTATGTCCTTCCCACATGACTCTGCTTGTCCTTGGCTACTCTGGCTCTTCTCAGCAACCCCTTCCATTCACAGTGACCCACTTGAAGAGCAGTTGCTAGAACCACCACACACTTCCCATGTTGGTAAAGAATGGTAGTAGTTACGCCAGTGCTTCAAAAGGGGTCCTGTCAAGTGACTGCCGCCTTTGAGAGTCTTCTTCCTTATAAACTCAGAATTCTTCAAATACCTATTACTGTATAAAACTGCTTAGAGATGTCACAGGTTTCCAGTTTGTGGCTACATTACTTTCCACAATCGTAGCCTGTGTCATGTGCCAGGCTTCATTACTCAACATCTCAGGAGTGATTGCATTTCATCTTCATTTCATTATGCTTCCTATCCAACAAAGTCCAAATTATATAGGATTTGAGCTAACATTAATAGGTAGAAATTGGATGTTAATGTAGGTCAGTGTTGAAACCATATTTCATGTATAAGACACCAAGCAATAAGATTTTCAATTCAATGAAAAGCAGGTAGCCATTTAAAGTGTACAATGCTTGAGAGTAAATTTAACATAAACATTATGCTTTTCATTAGGCAATGATTAAAATAACCAGGAATTTATGAATTATGGTTTGTAAATTGAATAATTCAAGAAACCAATCTGTTTTTGAGCAGTTCCATCATTGCTGTCAGTACTATGCTAAAGGGATTGTTCAAGTTCTAAAGGAAATTACTTGTTCTTGGCTTTAGCAATATACAATGATATATAGGATTTCATAACTGTTAATAAAAAAGAATGGGGCCAATAAGGATAAAGTAGATATCATATATAAGAATAATTATGTAGACCTGGTATAACCATTATGAAATTCATAGCTGATTTTTCCAATTGTGAGCAAAATTAAAATGCAGGAGTACTGAAAGACTAAAAGTCAGTTCAGTACCCATGTTTATGAGACACTATTTACAATAGTTAAATTGTTGAATTTACCTGGACCATTAATGTAGATTACTAGATAAACTATGGCAAATATCCCCAACACAATGCTTGACTCATAAAATATTAAATGATGTAACATTCAAAAAAATTGAGTAGAATTAGTGATCATGTTAAGTGAAATATGTCAGTTCTTTACAGAAACGAGTTATACATTTTTCCACCTATATATAATTTGGTGAAAGTGACAATGAATTATTAGAAAAACCATCAGGGATGGAGAAGTGAAAGGAGAATGGAGTGAGTGGCAAGGCACAAAGGACTAATGGAGAACTGAATATGACCAAAGCAATTAGATGGATATATGGAAATGTGCTAAAGAATGCCCTTATGTCGCACCTCAAGTTTTGCTAATATAACTTGGCCATTTTGATTGAAATGTCCCCAGATAGATGCTGCCTGAAACCAGTTTCAATTTGGCAGGTAATTATTTTGACCAACTCAGTAAATAGAGACTATGAGGGTAGAATTTCAATAACAAAATAATTATTGAAATCACTGGCTTCAAAATATAAATTTCAAATTTTCAAAAAATAAAATACTTAATGATGATAGGATTGCTTAACACTATGACAGGCATCAGCCTCAGAAAAGACTATAGCTTGCATCCTTTTCCACAGTAATTCAAAGTCAGAATCTGTAAAAGATGGTATTAGTTTTCTTGAGGAAACTCAAAAGTGCCTGGCAAGTTTCTATGCACTGGCTAGGAAATTTACAAGGTCTTGGAGTGCAAAAGTTTTAAAATGTTCAATTGCAAGAACATTAATGTATAATAGCTAGTATTGATATAAACCTGCAGATTTGCTTATCATCAGTATTGCCTGTGCTGGCTTGGCAGTGGTGGCACATACCTTTAATCTCAGCACTCAGAAGGTAGAGGCAGGGGAAATCTCTGTGATTTCAAGGACAGCCTGGTCTACAGAATAAGTTCCAAGACAGCCAAGGCTACAAAAAGATGTCTTGTCTTAAAAAACTAACAAAAGAGAAAATGAAAGAAAGAAAAACCCAAAACCAAGCAATCAAAAAAACAAAACAAAACAAACAAAAACCCCTACATTTCTACCACATCAGTTACAATTTTAGATAAGATCAGATAATCAACAAGAACACCTTATAGAGGATGGTAGTGTCAGTGTCACATGGCACATGCCTTTAATCCCAGCACTCAGGAGGCAGAGGCAGGCAGATCTCTGAGTTCAAGGCTAGCCTGCTCTACAGAGCTAGTTCCTGATAGCCCAGGCTACACAGAGAAACCTTCTCTAGAAAACAAACAAGCAAAATCATAAGGCTTGAATTGCAAATGATTAAGACATTGAGTAAATATTCAAAGATATATGAAATATATTCATTTTAGTGTTGTTTTCATACTTTCAAATCAGCCACAAACGTTCTATCATTGTGTGATGAAAGTGTGTGCAAATATAATAAGAAGGAATTTTAATGGATTATTGAATCACAGACATAAAATTTTATTACATTTAATAGTGCTCTTCTTATGTACTTTAGCATAAAATAAATTTTGACAAATATAATTTGGCTGTGTTTAAATAAAGGAGTATATCTATCAATTTATAAAAGTATAAATCACAACCAGGTTGAAGGAGTCAGTTATGGAATATATAAATCAACAGAATATATGAATCGTTGTTAATATGTGAAGGAGAAAAAATATTCAGATAGTGTGATCATCCCCTGATAAGAGATATTTTCTATATCTGTCTTTGAAATCTATTGCCATATTCACCTCATGAATTTGAGTCCTAACTGCAGTTTTTCTTCCTCACTTCCACCCCCAGCATATCTACCACTTCAAGACACTAAGTATCTTGATTGAAATTTCTTAGAACAGAGAGTCCACACGTATTTCAAATTATTCATATTCAAAGGCTAAAATAAAGACAAATATAAAAGAACTTGGACCAGGAATGATCATTTATTTTAGTTATAATGATGGAGATGTGAATATTGCCTCATATTATTTGCCATAATTGTAGATGATAATGTTCTTGATAGTGGGCATGAAGAGGAACATAATAAACAGAAGACTGTGTTATCAGATAATCAAGCTATGGCCTTAGGTCTAACAATGATAGGAACTAACTTGGAAGCTGAGGAAAATGACAGAAATAAAGGAACAGGAGCCACAAAAGAACTGAACTGTACAATATTAAATGTTATATGTAAAATATGCATTTCCATACTCCCTATTATCACAAACTATGAGGTCTATATTTTTCATTTGAAAATTTAAAAACATATTTGTACTTAGTATCATTTCTTTTCAGAGGGCAAAACAATATATAACAAAAATAATTAAAATATTCAGAAGAAAATAAAGTACAAAGATTTCTTTCTTGACAACGTTTGGAATAAATAAAGCTTTCCAATTAGCATAATTTATAAATTTTTCTTCAGATTATGAACAATAAATAGAAAACTACAATAATGTTTATACACTTTTATAATAATTTCTTTTAGTTGGTAACTTGAAGTCATGGATTTTTTTTATCTAAAATAATACACCAATTTTTTGCTGGTATTTTCAACACAAAACAAAGCATCAGGTATGTACAACTTCTTGAGACATGAAAAATAATTCAAAGTTACCAAACTGCAGTTGATTTTATATTCTTTTCAATCCATGCAAATTAATTGACAAATAAAAATTGTCACAGTTTTATAAATCGTAGATAAAATATAAATATGTGTATTCATTGTCCCAATAATTATATAGGCTGTAAGTAAGCACTGCAGAGTTTTAACTTTTAATTCAGGAGAAAAAGATAAATCATCTTTAATTCATTCATCCTGTCCACAATTTCTTAATCATGTAACTACTGTATCAACGGGGCCAATGATTTGAAAATAAGTTTGAAAGATTTTTCAGTTGTTTATGTACAAGAGATGAAATGCTGTCTTTGATATTAAAACTCATGCCTGGCATTTTGAAGACTAGACTATGTGAACTGCATGCTGTAATTAGCTTGATGTGTTTCTACTGCGAAAGACTGTGTATTCAGATTGTAATTTGTGAATTTTCCAAACTCTTGGCTTGTTACCTTAATTTTACTCTTAAAAAATAGGCAGTGTTTGTAGTGATAGGGCAGCGGGCCTGCTTTTCGTCCCACCCGGCTCCCGCATGGCTAGCTTATACCCGGA
>LOJH01082552.1:0-10167 GCA_001685095.1 Ellobius talpinus
GAATTCTTGCATTGGCACCTGCCCATCTCTTCCTTCAAATGTTCTCTGATGGATTTTCTGGTACAGCATCAGGGCCCCTTGCTGGCCAGGGACCTCATAGACAAAAGGACTAACTTGTTGCCTGCAGGCTCAGTGAAACAAAGGAACTCCCACCCAGTTGCACTCACCACCCCATCCCATCCCAGTAACAGGCTGAGCTGGGTGATCTTATGACCCTGGAGAAGGGAAGGGTGGCCTGAGTGCAAGCTGGGATGGAATAGGAAGAGAGAGGCAGTAGCCGTGGAGAGAAGCCCATGCAGAATGACCAGAAAGTTTAGAGGTTTGAGGAATATCTGTGCTCCCTTTCCAGGGCTTCTGCCAGCTGGTCAGGAACACATTCACCCCTCCGATGGGTCTTCTGGTACCTTATGATGACTTTTTAAATGATTATTCTTACCCATTTATTTTGTTCTCTTGAGCACTTTCTTTTTCTTTTAAAAATTATATTATATTTTTATTACTTAAAATAATTAAAAAATTTAAATATATTTTGTTTATATTCTTCCCATACAAGAAGTCCTTCCAGATCATCTTCTTCTCTGTAACCACTTTAAGTTCCTTCTCAAAAAACAAACAAATCCCAGGACAACAACAAAACCCCAAACCAGGAAAACAGAATAAAACCACATCCCAAAAGAAACAACAACAGCAAGAACATCACCTCCTATACTACCAAACTGTAAGCAAATAAAAGCACACAGAAAACTTTAGAGTTCATTATATGTTGGTTAATGACTCCTGATTATGAGGTCTGCCCGGAAGCGGTTGCTAAATCCAGTGTCACTCTATCAGAGAAAACTCATTCTCCCTCTCCCAACTTTGTAAGTGACAGTTCAGTTGTCAACCTTTACCCTAGTAGCATGGTTCCACTCATTCATTCATTCACTCATTCATTCATTCATTCATTCATTCATTCATTTTTTCTTTCTCTTTTGGTTTCTCAAGACAGGGTTTCTCAGTAGCTATGGAGCCAGTCCTGNGGATGGCCTTGAACTCATGAAGATGCACCTACCTCTGCCTCCCAAGTACTGGGATTAAAGGTGTGCACTACCACTGCCCAGCTCATTTCTTTTCAATGTAGCAAGACAAAACAGAAACTATCACTTTGGCATTGGACAAGACAAACCAACAGATAGAAAAGTGCCCAAGAAAAGGCACAAAAATCCGGCCCATTGTTCATTTACTCAAGAATCATATAAGAACATTAAGCTGTAAGCTGTAATATAAACACAGAGAAGCTGGTGCAGACATTTGTGGGGCCTTTACATGTTTCATTAGTTTCTGTGAGTTCATATGAGTTTTTCTCATGTTGATTTATAGGGCCTTGTATTTTTGGTGTCATTCTTCATATCTGACTCTTAACCTTTTCCTGTGTTCCCTTCTGCAGGGCTCTCTGAACTTCAAGGGGAGGGATTTGATAGAGACATCCTACTTAGGGTTCAATGTTCCAAAATTTCTTACTCTATCTGTAATGTCTGCCTGTGGGTCTCTATATTTGTTCCCATGTCTCTAGCAGGAAGATTCTTTGATGCTACCTGAATGAAACACTGATCTATGGGTGTGGAAGAATATAAATTAGGAATCATTTTATCACTACATTTTCCCCCTTTGTTTTCTTTAGACCACTATTATTTGTTTTTTTCTCTAACTACCTGAGTTATCTAGTCTCATGTTCTTGATCATCCAAGCAGTGTCCAGTATGGATTATGTCTCATGGAGTGGGACTTTAGTCAAATCAGATCTTGGTTGGTTAATCCCACAAGGTTTGCGCTACCAATACTCTAGCATATCTTGCAGTCAAGACACACCATTGTAAATGAAGGGTTTGTGGTTTGTGTGGTGTTTGTTACTCTTTTTTTTCAAGACAAGGTTTCCCTTTGTAATCCTGACTGTCCTGGATTTTGTTCTGTAGACTAGACTGCCGTCAAACTCAGAGATTCCCCGGCCTCTGCCTCCTGAGTGCTGGAATTAAAGGCTTGTACCAATACTGCCCAGTTTATGTTACTCTTTTGACAGCACGCACAGTACCTCCCTACACCAGAGACATTGGAACACAGGGATGATGACTCTATATAGTGCACCAACTCGAACTCTCCCTGTTCAGTATAGGTGTTGTCTTCAACAACAGGGCCTTGCTGTTTGTAAAGAGCAACTGATAGCCTTGGCTATAGCCTGTGTTTGGTGGGGGTGGGGGGATTCATATGGTGCCCCTTTGACCAATTACATGTAACCCAATCCTAGTACTGGAAGCTTTGTTGGGTGACGAGAGGTGGCCAGTTGGGATTCTGTCTCTCCATTATCTGGTGATTTCATTTATATGGCCTCTATATATGTATATACTTTATGAAATTTCTACTGTATTATGTTTTCATATGCCCTCTCAAATGTCCCTTAATTTAGTTGTCTTTCTTTATATTCCCTCCCACAACTCCCTTCTCCTCTCCCGACTTGATCCTCCCATTCTAGCCCCTCCATCTTTCGATCCACATCTATTTTACTTCCTTTTCCTAATGAGATCTATCTGTTCCCTCAAGCTCCTTACTCTATACAACATTCTGTGGTTCTAGGGATTATAGCTTGGTTATCATCGGCTTAACAGTTAATAACCACATATACATGAATACAAACCATACTTATCTTTCTGGGTCTAGGATGCCTTACTCAAGATGATTTTTTTATAGTTGCATTAATTTTTCTGCAAATTTCATGGTGTCAGGTTTTAAATGACTGAGTAATACTACATTATGCAAATGTACCATATATGATTTTTTATCCATTCTTCAGTTGATGGACTTCTAGGTTGTTTCCAATTTCTGGCTCTTATGCACAGAACAGTAATGAACATGATTGAACAAGTATAGCTGTGGTAGGATGAAGGGCCCTTTGAGTATCTGCCCAAGAGTGGTATAGTTGGAACTTGAGTGGAATTGAAACTCATCTTCCTGAAAAACTGCCATGCTGATTTTCATAGTAGCTGTTTGAGTTTGTGTGAGTGTTCCTCTTACTCCACATCCTCACCAGCATGACCATCACTTATTCTGTTGACCTTAGCTATCCTGAAATGTATAAGATAAAATATCAAATTATTTTTGATTTGAATTTCTCTGATGATTAAGGATGTTGAACATTACTTTAGAAGTTTCTCAGCCATTAAAATTTCCCCTATTGAGAATTCTGTTTAGATCTGCACTCCATTTTAATTTGGGTTTTTGTTTTCTTAATATCTAGTTTCTTGAGTTCTTTATATATTTTGGATATTAGCCTTTGATCCCATGTTTTTTACATTTTCACATTCTGTAGGCTGACTTTTTGTCCAAATTATGGTCATTTGCTGTGCAGAAGCTTCAGTATTTGTTGATTTTAGGGCTAGCATCAATATGGTTCTATTCAGAAAGTCTTTTCCCATTTCAATGAAATCAAGGCTATCCCCCCCTTGGTACTAAAAGGTACCTAAAGTATCATTTTAAATTAATAATGTGCTAAGATGCATATTCACAGTTTGGTGACGGTTTCCATTTTTACTTACCCATGTAAGCAGTACTAGAACAGAGGGCAGAATGCATGAGGCATCCTGAACTCCAACATGCTCACCTAGAAGTCCTTTCCTGTCTAAATGCCTTTTCAAATTAGGTGTCTGGATCTTATTCAATGTGTAGAACACCTTTTGAGACTCAGCTGCTTTTGTCTGTAGCAGATGATCTTTGTTGTTGTTGTATCATCATTATATTTGCAAATACAACAATAGATTTATTTCTAATGCTTTACAAATTTTACACTTGCAAATAAATGAATAATATACTATATTTGACATATCATTAGATACCATGATTGATTAGTAATTTGATGTCAAATGTGTATTTGTGGTGTTTCTATCTTGGGGTTAATACAAATATACAAGCAGGCAAAAGGATTTAATGCAACATTTAATCTACCAATACAAGATGTGTATTTCTTTTGAGAACATATTTTATGCGGCACTTTTTGGGACATAGAAGATGTGCATTAGTAGGTATTGCCAAGCTGTTTTCTGAGGGACTTGTACAAATCTGGATTCTTCTCATCTATGTTATAGAGTTGGAATTTTGCCTTTCTGTTTGACATTTTTCTAAAATTTACATGTGTGCACATTTGTGTGTCTGCATGTGTGTGTGTATGTGATCAATAGGTAGTGACTGGATACATCTTTCATTATACCTAGTTTTACATGTTCTATAATTAATAGATGGGATATTAAGCAACACTTTAAAAATTACCTTTCAATATGTCTGTCTCTAGTAAATAGGGCAATACATTATTTACTGTAGTGAGCCTGAATTTGACTCTGTTGCTAAATCACTTAATTAATTCTAATAGCATTTTTGAAAATTCTTTTCAAGTTTTCTCTGCAGGGAAGTTATCCATTCATCATGTCAATTTTTTTTTCATAAATTCAATCAATTTACCTTCAATTACCTTTCATACACTCATGGTACTTATGAGACTCTCCAAACATGGTCCTCACTACACATGAAACAGAGAACTATGGCCTTGCTCTTAAACACAAGTAGACATGCTGAGCATACCCTCTCTGCACATCTATTCAGAAGGAATATTTTCTCAGCATTTTATTTTGATATCCCCATTGAATGCTTGTGTTAAGAGTATATTGTCAGTACAGTGATTGCAAATGTTTCCCTGTTTTTTTGTCATCTGAAAGAATTTCTGAGATATTGAGGCTGAATCTTCCTTAGTTGTTAAAAAATGGCAAAGCAATGCAGATGCTTGGGTTTTGGCTTTTAATTATGTTAATTCTTATTCTTTGTGTTTTCTTTTTTAAAAAATTCTTTCCCTTTTTCCTGCTTCTTTCCTTCTTTCTTCCTCCACATCCCACCCTTCTTTTCTTTCTTTCTGTCTTTTCTGACAGGTCTTTCTGTGTAGCCAAGGCTGGTCTTAAAATATGCTACCTGTCTAAGTTTCTTCATTGGTGTGGTTGCAGGTATGGACTACCACACCAGCATCCATTTCTTATATAGTTATAATCCTCTTCCAGTTTTCTATTTCTGTTACTTTTTAAAGTTGTGATTTTTTGTTTTCTCTATTTTATCTAAATCTAAGCTTTTATTGCCTGTCCTTGCGGTCATGAAGAATACTTTCTATAGTTTTAACCTTATAAGATTTAGAAATGCCTAACTTACGAGCTAGAACATATTTAAGTTCAGTAAGTTTCCATGCCACTTGAAGAAAGGCAAATCATGCATTGTTAATGGAATGTTCTCCAAACGCCATAAGGAAAACTGGATGATAATGCTGCTCAAATTGTGTATGTCTTGTTTTGAATTTTTTCTCACAACTTTCAATGAATGTAATGATTTTATGGCAACTCATTCTAACTTCTTGAAACTATTTTACTTCTGCATATGAATTCTTACTTGGAAATAACCAAGTTCTAATTTTGATCTCTAGTTCTGTTTTTAAATCAGATAAGAAAGTGAATACAGCTTTGATCCTGTAGATCCTATCTCTGAAGTATGCAATGTTTTCAGACGTAGAGACTTACCTTATACATCTTGGAGGTAACCAAGGGCAAGAGCAATAACTTATACTGTTTGGAAATCTTTTGAATAACTCTAATAAACAACTTAAAAGGGTGTTTATCTTGCTTGGTATTGGTTTTTTTATTATATAGTCTATGACTCATGTGGGGAGCATTGGCAGTCCAAATGGAAAGATTTAATTTAAAATATATATACTTGTGTATACTTAGATTTATATGCATTAACTGTAGTTTTATGGAGGTAATAAGATTCCTTGTCTTTTCCAGACATCTTTATTGCTATATTACCCTCCTCTGTCCTTCTGTATTTATTTTCCCCTTTCCCTAGTTAATGCCTCTATTTTTCTCCCTTCCAGTCATTTGCACCTTGCTGTTTCCTTCTGTTTTACTTCCAACCATGGTCTCCTTTCACTTTCTTGGTTTTGGCAGTTACTCTAGGCTCTACTCACATCTGAAGACTTGGGGTTATGAATTTCTCATGAGAAATAACATGCTACATTTGTCTTTTTGGAAGATTAGCTTTCATGATATCAGGAAGTACCACTCAAGCTTTTAATAGAGGGAATCAAGCAATAGTCATATGCTATGATGCCTATGAGAGATAATGACTACCCTGGCACAATGACACTCAGTGTCCAATAATGGCCTACATACCTTGATAACCAGCAGCTCTCTAATTGGACTCAAAGGCTTCTCAAGAGGAGAAAAATCATACCTGGTGTCTGAAACCTAGCCAGATATCCAGGCCTAGTGAAATCACTAATCTTGGAGAAGGGCTTAAAATCATCACTACCTAAACTAGCATAATCTACACTCTAAGTATTTGTCCTTATGCTCGATGAATTTAGTTCTCACCCATTGTTAAAGAAACTTCTTTTACAATAGACAGAGATCATGTCAGAAAACCACAACCAATTTTAAAATAAGTAAAAAAAAAGAGATTGTATGGTACCCAGTCTCAGCTTATACTTTTAAAACATAGCTCCTACACCTAAGACCCAAGGAACAGGGCCTTGGAAAGGATGGTGCAACAATTATAAGATTCAGAGGAAATGGAAGTTTGCTGTGAGATTATGTCTTCTAGAAATACCATAGAGGTTACATCAATGAAATCTATTCATCATGGTGGCCTAAACAAGACCTGAATAATGACACCAGTGAACATACTAGCACGGAAAGGGAAAAGCTTAGGGGACCTCATTCCTAGACAAAAAAATTATGGGCAATGGGGGAATGCTGAGAGCAGGAGAAATTATTTTCCTGGGGAAGTGTCCCCTAATTGGTTATCCAATACCAAGTAGTCAGCCCTGACATCATACACATACAGGCAATATTCTATGGACTAAGCAGGCTCTATTAACTTTATTTTATACATACATATATTATTTCTAAATACATATATGTGTGTATAAATAATATATTTACACAAATATATGAGTATCTATCTATCTATCTTAAATTCTGTGAGTGAATTTGAGAGAGCAGAGGAAGATTGCAAGGGAGGGGCTAGAGTGAAGACAAAGAAGGAGAGAAGTAAAGCCATTATATATAAAAGAGAAAATAAAATATACATCATTTAAAATGGGAAGCATAAAGATAACTCTAAAGCCCTGCTGGAGACAGTAATAACTCTTTCCATGTATCTAGCCCTTCCCAGATGAATAGGGCACTTTAGTTTATTTAAAAAGACTTAGAACTTGACCAGGAAAACTGGAAACTAGGTATATGTCTTCATAATGATGGAAGCAGTCATTTCAGCCTCTAAATTATGCAGATGGTTGTCTGTGTCATTTTGGATGATGTCAATGAAAATATATGTATTTTTAGATTTTCGTGTAAAGAAAATCTGTATTTAATCTAAGAAATCCACAATATTTTCAGATTTTAGTGTCTGTGTTCCAAAATGCAGTTAATTGGATTGGGTTAATTAATTAAATGGGGGAAGTGTGTGTGTATACACACACACACACACACATATATATATATTTATTTGAGATAAGGTTTCTCTGTGTAGCCTTGGTTCTCCTGAAATTTGCTATGTAGACCAGGCTAACCTTGAGCTCAGAGATCCACCTGCCTCTGCTTCCAAAGTGCTGGGATTAAAGGATGTGCCACCACCACTGCCCGGCTGGAAAGTTCGTATTTTAAAACTGAGTTTTCATGGTATGATGGCTACTTTTATGTCAACTTAACATGTAGGGTCATTTGGAAAGTGGAAACCTCAATTGAGAAAATACCTTCAGAGGTTTGCTCTATTGGCAAGGCTGTGTTGCTTTTTATTTTCTTAATTAGTGATTTATGTGAGAGGACTCATATTACTGTGGGTGGTGCCACCACTAGACTGGTGGTCCTGGATTCTATATAAGAAAGCAGGCTGAGTCATGGTTTTAAGACCCCTTGCTCATATAATCCCTCCTCTCTCTCTTTGACTGGACTCCCAAAGCTAGGCCCAGTACTTGGCTATGGATCCATTTCTATCAGTTGCTAAATGAAAGTTCTATGATGACAATTAAGGTAGTCACCAATCTGATTACAAAGGAAGCCAGTTCAGGCACCCTCTCCACTACTGGGAGTCTTAGCTAGGATCATTTTTTTGGATTTCTGGTAATTTTCCTAGTAAGGTTTCTCCTTAACCCTATAATGGTGTAGGAGGTCCTTCTGTCTATGTGTTGCTTTCCTTGGTTAATAAAGGAACTTCTTTGGGCCTATAGCAGAGCTATAGGGGAACAGAGCTAGGTGGAGAAAACAAAATGGAATGATGGGAAGAAGAGGAAGAGAGAGAAGCCATGGATCCTCTGCCTGAGACAGACATTGGTTAGAATCTTGCTGGTAAGATTGTTGGTTAGAATCTTGCTGTGTGGTGATACACAGATTAATGGAGATGGGATAAATTAAGATGCAATAGTTAGCCAATAAGAAGTTTGAGCTAATGGGCCAAGCAGTGACTTAATTAATACAGTTTCTGTGTGGTTATNTAAAGGAACTTCTTTGGGCCTATAGCAGAGCTATAGGGGAACAGAGCTAGGTGGAGAAAACAAAATGGAATGATGGGAAGAAGAGGAAGAGAGAGAAGCCATGGATCCTCTGCCTGAGACAGACATTGGTTAGAATCTTGCTGGTAAGATTGTTGGTTAGAATCTTGCTGTGTGGTGATACACAGATTAATGGAGATGGGATAAATTAAGATGCAATAGTTAGCCAATAAGAAGTTTGAGCTAATGGGCCAAGCAGTGACTTAATTAATACAGTTTCTGTGTGGTTATTTTGGCTCTGGGCAGACGGGACAAACAAGCAGCCTCCTTGCAACAATGGCTCCCTCTGTCAAGATATCTCTTTCATTGCTCTCTTACTCCATACCTCCTCCAACTTGACCCTCCCATTCACTCATATTCTCTTTGAGGGGACCCTGGTAGTGGGACCGGTATCTATTCTTGGTTCATGAGCTGGCTTTTTGGAGCCCATTCAATATGGTTGGATACTTTGCTCAGTTTTGATTCAGGGGGAAGGGGCTTGGTCTTGCCTCAACTTAATGTGACAGGCTTTGTTGACTCCACTTGGGAGGCTTTAACCTTTTTGGAGGAGTGGATGGGGGGTGATTGAGAGGAAACAGAGGGTGGCTAGAAGAGGGGTGAAAGGGGAAACTGTGGTTGGTATGTAAAATGAATAAAAGAAATAAAAAATAAAGTATAGGGAAAAAAGAAACAAACAAAAAGAAAGAAATCAGGCTGATCAAGCAGTCACAAGAAAGCCAGTAAGCAGCACTTTCCATGGCCATAGCAGGAGCTCTTGCCCCCAGGTTCCTGCTCTGAGTTCCGGCCCCAACTTCCCTGGATGATGGAATTTATAAGATATAAGGTACCTTGCTCACCTATGTTTATAGCAATATTATTTGTAACAGCCAGAACCTGGAAAAAACATAGATGCCTCTCAACTGAAGACTGGATAAGGAAAATGTGGTACTCCCCTACTATTCAGTTGTAAAAAACAATGACCTCTGAAATTTGGATACAAATGAATGAAATTAGAAAAAAATCATTCTGAGTGAGGTAACCCAGACCCAGAAAGACAAACATGGTATGTACTCACCCATAGGTGGTTATTAGGAGTATAGCATAGAATAATTAACCTACAATTCACAACCCCAGAGAGGATAGATAACAAGGAGGGCCCAAAGATGAATTCATGGATTTCCTTGGGAAGGGGAAGTAAAAAAGAGCTCCTTGGTAAACTGGCAGCAGGGGTTAGGGACATGGAGAGATGGGAACAAGAGGGAGCAGGTTGGGTGGGCTACGTGCCAATTGGAGGCAGCATGGAGGTGGGGGGAGTAACAAAATAGATGTCTTGGTTAAGGGTAGAGCATTCATTTCAGGCTAGGAAGAAAGCTGGTACCAGGGAAAAGCCCAGGAACACCCAAGGTTGATCTTAACTAAAACTTAAATGGGACCTCCTAAAACTGAGAAGCTTCTGTAAAACAAAGGACACTGTCATTAAGACAAAAAGGCAACCTACTGATTGGGAGAAGATCTTCTCCAACCCCACATCAGACAAATGTTTGATCTCCAAAATATATAAAGAACTCAAGAAACTAGACTTTA
>LOJH01082592.1:4642-15278 GCA_001685095.1 Ellobius talpinus
CATAAAAACAGACAGCTTGACCAATGGAATAAAGTTGAAGACCTGGACATTAATCCACACACCTATGAATACCTGATTATTGACAACAAAGCTAAAATTATACAATGGAAAAAATAAAATATTTTCAACAAATGGTGCTGCCATAACGGGATGTCAGCATGTAGAAGAATGCAAATAGATCCATTTCTATCCCAATGCACAAAACACATGTCCAAATTGATTAAAGACCTTGATATAAATCTAACCACACTGAACCTGATAGAAGAGAAAGTGGGAAGTAATCTTCAATGTATGGGCACCAGACCACTTTCCTAATATAACTCCAGTATCACAGACACTGAGAGCAACAATTAATAAATGGGACCTCCTGAAATTGAGAAGCTTCTGTAAAGCAAAGGATACAGTGGATAAGACAAAAAGGCAACCTACTGAATGGGAAAAGATCTTCACCAATCCCACATCAGACAAAGGACTGATCTCCAATATATATAAAGAACTCAAGAAATTAGACATCAAAATTACAAATAATCCAATTTTAAAATACAGTACAGAACTAAACAGAGATTTCTCAACAGAGAATTCTCAAATGGCCAAAAGACACTTAAGGAAATGTTCAATATTCCTAGCTATTAGCCATCTTACATCAGTCAGAATGTCTAAGATCAAAAACACCAATCATAGCTTTTGCTGGAGAGGATGCAGAGTAAGGGAGAAACTCCTTCATTGCTGATGTCATTTCAAACTTGTACAGCCACTCTGGAAATCAGTATGGGAGATTCTCAGGAAATTAGGAATCAACCTACCTCAGGACCCAGTAATATCTCTCTTGGGAATATTCCAAAACAATGCTCAACCATACGACAAGGGCATTTGTGTGACTATGTTCATAGCAGCATTATTTGTAATAGCCAGGACCTGGAAAAAACCTAGATGCCTCTCAATTGAAGACTGGATAAAGAAAATGTACATTTTCATAATGGAGTTCCACTACTGAGAGTAAAAAACAATGACATTTTGAAATTTGCGTGCAAATGGATGGAACTAGAAGAAAACATCTTGAGCTAGCTAACCCAGACCCAGAAAGATGAACATAGTATAGATGAACATGGTATTTACTCACTCATAAGTGGATACTAGCTGTAAAGCAAAGGATGAGTCCTTAGAGAAGCTAAGTGACAAGGTGAACCCTAAGAGAAGCATATATAGATCCACCTGGAAAGTGAGAATATACAAGATTGCCTGACAAATTTGGGAGCATGAGGATGAGGGGAGAAGGGAATGTGGAAAGAAAAGAGGAGGGTAAAATGGAGGGGGCAGGAGAATTTTGAGGGAACAGGATAGTTGATATGGAGGAATGACAGAGATGAGAGCAAGGAAAGAGATATTTTGATTGAGGGATCAATTATTTGGCTAGCAAGAAACCTGACACTAAAGAAATCCCCAGGAATTTACAAGGATGACCTCATCTAAGACCCTAAGCAATAGAAGAGAGGGTGTCCGAACTGACCTTACCCTGTAGTGAGATTGATGAATATCTTTAATATCACCATAGAACCTTCATTCAGCAACTGATGGAAACAGAGGCAGAGACCCNAGCAAAGAGGTCAAGACCATGATGGGGACACCCACTGAAACAGTCTACCTGAGTTAATTGTAGTTCACCAACTCCAGCTGAACAAGGATGAACCAGCATGACTAAACTAGACCCTCTGAAACAGTTGCATGGCTGGGTCAGACTAAGGGGCCAATAGCAGTGGCACCAGGATTTATCCCTACTGCTTGTATTGGCTTTATGGAAACTCATTCTCTTTGGATGGATGCATTGCTCAGCCTAGATATCGTAGGGAGGGCCTTGGACCGTCCCCAAAGCTATGTTCCTGATCCTCTCTGAGGAGTGGATGGTGGTTGGGTTGGGGAGAGGTGGAGGGGATGGGAGGAGGGGAGTAAATGGGAACTGGTACTGGTATGTAAAATAAAAAAGATAGTTTGTTTTCTTTTAAAAAAATGAGATAAAATTAAAAAAGGAAAAATGACAAAACATTTTTACATTGATTGTGTTTTTACATTGATTGTGCTTAAA
The DNA here is from genome assembly GCA_001685095.1 of Ellobius talpinus. NCBI lineage: Eukaryota > Metazoa > Chordata > Mammalia > Rodentia > Cricetidae > Ellobius > Ellobius talpinus. Next base: position 6,723 of record LOJH01082592.1, read on the forward strand.
TAATTGACACATTCATTTTTTTCTTCAAAATTCCTTAATATACCAGAAAGTAACAATTAGGATATCACTTGCATATGTTTGCTTACTGATGAAATCAGGCTACTCTAAATACCCTGTTACTCCCTGTTTTCTAATACAGTTCAGGCTGGCAGTTTTCTAATTGCAACATTCCTTCCTAATTGAAGCCTTTTCTTCAGAAAGGAAAGGAAGTGGCCTTGAACCTCAGGAGGCAAACAAATTTCAAATGACTAGGAACTTGAAATATTCTCCAGGACCCCTATCCAGTGGTTAAAACAAAAAAAGAAGAGGAAGGAAGGAATAAGGGAAGGGAAAATGGAAGGGAAGCAAAGGGAATGAAAAAAGAGTAAACAGTTGTTGGGAGAGAATTGATAGCAAAAGTGATAAAGTATAGATAAATATAGATGATAGATAGATAGATAGATAGATAGATAGATAGATAGATAATATGTTCTAATTAAAGAACAACTCCAGGATTTAATATAGATTTGAATATAGATTACATGAAAGTTTCAGGATTTTCTGAAGTCATTACTCATTTTTGAATAGGTGTTTTGGTGACGGAGCTGCTTTTTATTGAGATAACCATGCTTCTTATAAGTAATGGCTCACCCATACTCCTTTTAGCTACTCCAGTAAAAAATTAAAAAAATCATTGATTGAACTAAGTTGCCCTTGGAGCAATACTTACTTTGATCTGTCATGGGAGCTCCCTTTAGGGTGCAAGTAGATTCTTGTTGTGTCTTCCCAGTAAAAGTCTGTTATATAAGAAATAATGTTTCTTTTACAGGCTGTGCTTTGTCTTAGGCAACTCCATTTCACAAGGAGCTTTTAACCCCACGTTGGGAGGGAAGGATGCCCACAGCTCTTGGGTGATTACCGAAAATGCACCATTTCTTAGGTAGCACACACCTAGGCCAGACTGCAAAATTTGCTATTTCTGGGAGTATAAAAGGAGCTTCCCTGTCGGTTTATGAGACTTAATTGAGACCTCAGGGACGTATGGGTGCATTAAAATCATAGAAGTGAGCCATGTCCAAGAACTTATATGACATACTAGATTAAGGAAACTGTGAAATTTCGCCATCTGAACCCCATAGAGTAACAGACAGCTATTATGGTGAGGTGTTTGTGTAAAGCGCCACACAAGCTTATGCCTGATGAGTTTATTTTTTCCATCAGGTACCAAAAATGACAGCACTGTTCCCAGGGCTTTGGCTCAGTTGGGTCCCCAGTCTACTCACCTGTCTGTCCCACATGCCTGTCCACCTGCTTGCTATCAGAACATTAACCACACCTCCCATTTCCTGCTCCAGACCACTGTTCCCTTTCACCTCACAGCTGAATTCTGAAGTTTTCTCTTCAATTCTACCTTCAGCTCTCTCCTAGCACTTGTTGGGTTCACAGTCATATTAACACAGGTTTTTGAAATAACTTGAAGCTCTTTCAACCTCTATAACTTATATTCATTCTGCTAGTCACAGATACACAAATATCTGTGCATATATATGATGAAGAAGGGTCTTTTGTTTTGTGCTGATTTCATTGGTTAAATAAAGAAACTGCCTTGGCTTTTTGATAGGGCAGAAAATTAGGTAGGCAGAGTAGAAAGAACAGGATGCTGGGTAGAAGGCAGTGTGTGGCAGACGCCATGGCTCTCCTCTCAGAATGGACGCTGGTTAGACTCATCCCGGTAAGCCACAGTCAAGTGGCGATACAGATTACTAGAAATGCGTTAAATCAATACGTAAGAGCTAGCCAATAAGAGGTTGGAACTAATGGGCCAGGCAGTGTTTAAATGANAAAGAAACTGCCTTGGCTTTTTGATAGGGCAGAAAATTAGGTAGGCAGAGTAGAAAGAACAGGATGCTGGGTAGAAGGCAGTGTGTGGCAGACGCCATGGCTCTCCTCTCAGAATGGACGCTGGTTAGACTCATCCCGGTAAGCCACAGTCAAGTGGCGATACAGATTACTAGAAATGCGTTAAATCAATACGTAAGAGCTAGCCAATAAGAGGTTGGAACTAATGGGCCAGGCAGTGTTTAAATGAATACTGTTTCTGTGTTATTATTTCCGGGGCTAAGCTAGCCATGCGGGAGCTGGGCAGGACAAAAACCAGGCCTGCTCACCTCATCACTACATATGTATGTATGTGTGTGTGTGTATGTATGTATGTATGTATATATGTTTACACATATATCTGCATGTAAGTATGTAGGCATATAAATAGTCTGTGACACATGACATGACAGTTAATATTAGTTATTTAGGACTGTAATAAAAGAACTTGTACTGTCTTTGTCTGCCAACATATATGGATTATATGAAAAATTGCTGTCACCCAAAACACTAAAACTTTTGAACTTTTTGTTATTCAATAAATTATGACAATGTGGAAAGACAAAAAATGTTCATTTATGTCTTTGGCATTTATAAATTAAGTTAGATTTTAACTTTGAAATAAAATTTAGATCCCCCTCACACAGTTCATAAGGATAATTGCAGTTGTTTGACTCTTCCATTAGCAGATTTACATAGAGTAATGATAATGATAAAAAATGTAAAACTTTCCAAATAGCAAAATACTCACATTTAAATTAAATCAATTCTGAAATGTCAAAAACTGTATTTACTGCTTAATATGTTGAAGGGCCACATACAATGTCAACTACATAAAAGCATTTATTTTTACTTTGCAAATGTATCTTTCTTTAACTCTTTAAACTTTCCCATAAAATTTAGGCATTATTCAGGCATGTATGTCTGTGTATAGACATACAAGATAGCAAACAATTTAATCATCTAAAATAGTCATTTGTTTAAACAGTGTTGTTATCCAACTCTTCTTTTTATTTAAATTAGTTCATAAATTTCTGTTCAGAAGGCTTCAAAACAAGCAGAATAGAAAACAAACAAAAATTTAACTCTATGAAATTTCAGTGTTTGTTTAAAAATACATTTTGTGCCTTAACTAATCAAAAGTTTAAAAGGTTTTCAGAAAACAAAAACAAACATTTATTTAGAAAGAACACAAGTCTGGATTTTCTGATAATTACTGGGATCAGATAAAAACTTAAGAAGACTTTGCTATTGTATATATGTGAATTTTCATTTGTTGAATTAGTACAATTAATGTCAACCTGACAGAATTCTTTAAATCATTAATTAATTCATATAAACTTTTCTAAGATTTTCCTCCAAAAATCTATGATTCACTCAGTTTTGAATTTTGTTGTCTTACTGTGGGTCCTATCTTGATTTTTTCCCACTTAACATAGTTGATCCCTTTTCCTTAAGGAAAACTATCTTATTTATTTATAAAATGGCACTTTCCTCTTTAGCCTATCTTACCAAAACATATTCCATTTCTGTAGTTTTCTTATATCTTTCTTTTCTATTTACTATTTAGTTTTAACATGTTTAAATTTATATTTTAAAATAAACCTTAAAAATTTTCTGAATTTGTACAAAATATTCCCATTTAAATAAAAATCTTTTATATATTTTAAAAGATTTCTCACAAAAGCCTGATTTATTTTTTATTCATCACACATAGAATTATACAAATTAATGATAATTGTAAACTTTAGTATTATTATATTTTAATGACAACACATGAAGAAAGCAACTGCAAATTTCCAACTATTTATTTACTCATTAACTGGTCAATAATGATACATTTTACATTAATTCTTTAACATTTATAATTATCATAATCTATAAACAGTATTAGTAAAGTTATTATGAAATGGAGAAAATAACTGTTAATGAATTAAATAGGTTGAATGAGACCAAGCAATTGATTATTAAGTAGGTAGGTCAATATTTGGAAATGTTGCAGTATACAGTTGCAGAATACTGTGCAGCTGTTGTCATAGATGGTATGATGCTTTGAGGAAGATCTTTAAAGCTGTGTAAAGGAGCAGAGAGAAGTGGTAAATTATGTCTCTGAATCCTCAAATCCATCTTCAAACAAATATATATATTTATCCCTTTTATTTTACATGGAGTTACTCAAAACATTTTATTTGAACAATGAACAAACAGGTGTTTAAAACCACTTTTATAGTAGGGAGTCAAAGTTTTCGGTTTCAGTTTTGTATTCTCCACTTACTAGTTATAATTCTGTCTCTTTTCTTTAGAAGATTAGTAGGAACATCAAATGAGATGATAAGCACAACAAATACCTTTTGATATGTCTCTGTCTGACTCTATATGTGAGCAGAATAGGTTGACTCTATGTAATAAGTTGATGATCTTGGTGCTGAGAAGATGGCTTACTGCTTCTAGTAAGTCTCCTCAAAACCCATGTAAAATGCCAAGAGAGTGTGTAAGCTCTTCTAGCTTTGGAAGGTGAGTACTGGGGAACCCTAAAGTAAGGTCGCTAGCTAGAGTAGGCATATCAACAAGATATCGGTTTGACTGAGAGACCCTGACTCAATGAATAGGGTGGAAGAGAGATATAGGATGATTCCTGGCACTATCCCCAGTTTTACACATATATGCTCACACATGTGCCTGTGAACACAGATATGCACACCCCACCTACCCATCCCTCCCCCACACTTCTATTAACCCATAATAGCATAAAATAAAAGATTTTTTTCCTATTAGCCTGCTATCTGAAATTCCTATGACAAAAAAATTAACTGTTACTTACCCTTTTGGACAAAGAAAATGATTAAAATGCACTGGCAAAAGGTCCTAAGGGGTAAATTAAACCAGAACTACCAACTGATATACTTATATGAAATGATTTATTATATTAACAATTTGTGATCCAAATAAAGTAATATGGTCCATGTTGGTGAATATAAATAAAAGATTTGAGACAGAAGAATTCTTTTGATCACTTTTTATACTGATTCAGTTTCCAAAGTACTTTCATTTTTCATGTATTTAATATTTATAAATATATAGAAATGTTGAAATTTATATGTCTTGATCCACAAGTGTTGTGGGAACTCATTTTGCCAATAGCCTTGAGGTACCAACCCTAAGGTATGGCATTTTTTCTGCAGATATGACCACATATTAGAAGAGAGAGGAAGGTCGCAGTCTCACTTGGATGGTGAAGACCAGGTCAGGTGGTGTGAAGCAGCATCTGGACAGTTCACAGCTCCCTTTGGCAAAAGGGAAGGACTCTGAAATGGGTTACACATTGTGTTGTACCCATGAGTCCATTCCCCCATTGCACACCTTAATAAATAAATATATATGTATAAATTTTATTTTATTTGAAAATATAATAATTTGATATAAGTATTTTTGGGTCAGGAAATTTTATTTGAACATTATAAAGCAATTATGTTTTAGATATTACTTAAAAGTCCTAGACAGGATTAACAAAATTAAATGTTTCTAAATTACAAATTTAACTCAAGGGGAAGTTTCATAAAAGAAGAAGACAACCCCTCCCAAAAGAAGTGTGACACACACATTTTGAAGAAACCCCAACGTTTCTTGCAATGGTAGGCAATATGTAAAAAGCCACCCAAACCCACACATTTCTACACCAATCATCATCTCAAAAGTCCTCCAGTTAATCTGTACATCCAAATGCTTCCAGAAACCTACACCTACACAGCGTTATTAATGTTATACACACTTTTTGACCCACCCTTATTTTTTTAATAATTTCTTATGTAAATCCTTCATTGAAACACCCCCTTCCAAAAGATGTAAGACTAACTTGGGGGGAGAGAGAAAAAGATAATCACTTTAGACATTCAGTTAAAATGTAATTTATCTAAATCTCCACATGTTTAATTAAACAAATATCTTCTTCATTTAACACTTGGCTTTTCTACCTGTACAGTAAATTGCATTATAGAGAGTACACCTCTATTTTCATCCTGTATTTTCTTTGGATGGAATTGAGATATAATGGTTAATTTTAAGATAAATAAATGAGGTTGATCCAACTAAGATTAAGATGACAGAAGATATATCCCATGCAGAATTTAATAGCTTTTAATTTTGCCTTTTTTTTAAAAAAGATGCATTTGAATAGAGGAACAACCAAAAACAGGTCAAAAAGAACCCAGGTTCAATATATAAAAATGTCCCACAATAGATCAACAATGGCGGTAAAAATAAGAGAAAAATAATCTTTCTGGAACATCATTTTCCAATGGCATAGAAACGCCAAGTGCCAGGAAGATTTCTATTCATGGAATCTTAGCATCCAAGTTTCCCTCTAGTTCCTTTGTTGAAACAAGTGCCTTTGTTTGAAAAATGTACACTAATATGAAAATTGACTAGACACCTGAGACAACCTGGAACTTAGGATCAATTTCTCTTTCATGAGGATGGAATTTGCATGAGAATTCCTATCCTATATACACATACCATTCCTAGTGAATAGTGAATATGAATCTGGCAAAAATAGGTCAAATATCAGACATACAGAAGACCTTGGTTGATATCCCTAATGTAATGATTAAGGAAAAGAAAAGAAAAGGAAGAAAAACTGAATTTGGAGTAACTGGAAAACTCTGTCAGCTCATAAAATAAAAAATGCAACACCTAAGGATTACTGATAATGTTAAAAAAAATAAGATTTTGAAAATTTAGCAGATCAATAAATATTTTAAACAAAATATGAGAAATGATTGTGAATGCATAAATTTCTGAATTGCAATTTGAATAATTATTTGCCTTTTGGGTATTAATATAATACTAAATTAAAAATACACATTAATTTTACATAAATATCCAAATACAATTTATTACATTAAATGTTTGATATTTAATGCTGCTTGTGTCCCTAAAGATTGAAGGAGAAAAAATATGAAAACACTGCTGCTTAATAAATAATTACAAAGTAATCTACTGGTAGTAAAGAAAAGGAAAGAAAGGTTAAATAAATGAAAATTTCTGTACATACAATCTTTTTCACATTAACTTTCTGTACCTAGAGAACACAATTTATAGGTGTTAGATTTGATTTTCTGATCTGGGCATTAAATATTTACTTCTAATTATAGCCTTATGTAAGACACAAACAAAAACTAATTTACATTATTAATGATGCAAGAAATGTGTTGTTTAGTCTCAAGATTGGTAATAAAAGAAAAAACATGGCACAGATTTATTTTACCCCCTTTTTCCTTTTAAAATCAAGTTAAAATGATAAAATTTATTTAATTAACTATTTAGGAATTACATGTTTCTGCCAGTTAGAAAATAAAGAGGGCACATTGTCTGAGATAGATCTGGGACTACAAAGATTCCATTTTCAGTCCTAGTGTCTCAAGGGGGAAATAAAAGGGTTCTTTTCTTTCAACAGTTTGGGTGAGATGATATTTTGAGATGTTGACAGCTGCCAAAGTGAAAAAACAGTAAAGGAACTCCCTCCCCCCAGCAAAATTTCTGGGTTTTATCTATCAAAATGTGTCAGCTTTTTTTTGGTCCTTTAATATTTTCATGACTTTTTCTCTTAAAAGAGATGACTTTCTAATAATGTTTGCAATTCTTCTAGCCAAGAAAGAATAAACCAGTATTTCCAGTAACATTTACCAGGCATGCTTTCCTTCAATGTCTTTTTTGCATGTAGTTATAGCTGAATGACTCTGGGTCGCCAAATACTAACGAGCTTGAAAGTCTAATTTTCATGCAAATGAAAGAAAGATCACAGAATAAATAACTCATTACTTTAATCTAGTGGGATGAGATTTTTCTATAAGTAGTTCTATTGTGTTATTTAATAACACATTGCACTATCCAAAGTATTTACACTCTGATTGTAGACCCTAGAAGATACTATGCATTGATACAAAGTTAAGAAGAGTATCTAAATATTGGTTCTTACTGATGTTTGAAGGTTTTAAATATTACAATACTTTATGTAACAGAATATTAAAACACATTAAATAGTAGTCTTTTTTTTGGTGATTGTTCATCTATTTAGAGTCAGCTTAGTAAGTTTGGGATTGTTGAAATTCGGGAACAATAAATATAGTAAGAATTTGGTGCATATTCCAGCAGACTTTATTAGATGTGACTGCTGGATCAATGATTTATAATCACTACATCTTGATTACCTTACCTGTGAAATATAAATAATAATATCATTTGCCTCATATGATTCTCAAAATCAAATTAAAATCACATGTCAAATATAAATTGCATTAACGAACACTATACCTGAGGAATAAATGATTAATATCATTTCTGTTCCTTTGTTATAATTCTACAGAAAGCCATAGAGTTTCCTATAATTGATTTTTTAAAACTGATTGACTCTAAAAACATATGCATAAAAGCAACAATAAATAAAATAAGTAGATTATATTTATGTAGTTATTCATTTACATATATGCAGCAATAATGTTTTTAAATAAGTCAGGAATTTCCGAAGAAGAGGGGCACAAGAAGGGTTGAGAAGTGAGAGGGAATAGAAAGAGAAAATGCAGTGTACATATATGAAATTTTAATTTCAAAATAACTACAATCACTTAAAACTTGATTCCTGATATTTTATTCTTATTCTTCTCATCCATTTCTTTAAGGGAGTTTTTCATATCCTCTTTAAGG
>LOJH01082593.1:0-11267 GCA_001685095.1 Ellobius talpinus
TAGCCTGGCACGCTCAGTCACCCGAACGGCTGATGCGTCCACAGGCGCCTGTGTAATTAATCTACCTCAAATAAAATCCTCTTGCTGTTTGCATCCAGTGGCCTCGGTCTCGCTTCTTGGGCAAGGGGGTCTCATCCCGGGGAAGACACCCCTCAGGGGTCTTTCAGAATTATAATGTTTTCTGATGGTCTTAGGCTATCCCTGTAAAAGGACTGTTCAATTTTGCTCTCCCCAAAGGGGTTGAGAACTGCAAGCACACAGTAAATACTTCACATACACTGACTGGAACTCCTAGCTTGCTCGTCCTCCATCCAGCCCCTGATTCTCTTGGTGTTTCCTTTCCACCCTCTCTAACCCAGCATTGGCAGCTGTAGTTCCTCATACCTGCCATACCTGTGCCTTCAGCCTCTGCATAAATCAGATTCCTTCCCTCCCCCTCACCAGAGGCGGTCACATTGCCACTCATCCTACAAGACTTGACTCTAAAAACCACCTCAGCTTGTATGTTCTTCAACCTGTATTCCTTTTAGTCAGTTTGGGGGATTTTGTGTGTGTGTGTTAGGGAAGGAAGCATAGTATGATTTAGCTTTTTGAATGGGGTCTCATATAGCTAAGGCTAGCCTTGAACCCCTGACTCACCTGCTCCCAGCTCCCAGGTGTTGAGATTACAGGTGTCAGACACCCTGTTCATTCAGCTCATCTTCATTTCTCAGGTTACAACTTAATAACTTAATAGCTGCTTTCTCTGAGAGATTTTCCCTTATACTCCAAATCTGAATTTTGTCACATTGATTTCTTTCTTTTTTTTCCCTTTGGTTTTTCAGGATAGGTTTCTCTGTGTGACAGCCCTGACTATCCTGGAACTTGCTCTGTAGACCAAGCTGGCCTAGAACTCGGAGATCCACCTGCCTCTGCTTCCTGAGGGCTGGAATTAAAGACGTGCACCACCACCACCCAGTTCACATTGATTTCTTATTAAGCTTTTATCTTGTTTATTTGTGTGTGCACATGTGCTGTGTGAGTACAGGTGTCTGTGTAGGCCAGAACAAAGGCAGGGAATCCCCCAGGAGTTAGAGTTACAAACAGTTGTGAGCCACCTGACATGCATACTGAGAACGGAACCTGGGTCCTTTGAAAGAACAGTAATTTCTCTTGACCACTGATCCACACATACTATGATTTCTAATAATAGGTACTTCATATGTGTGTCTACCTTCCCCAGTCAATTGTAAGTTTTTTAAGAACAGGAATCCCAGCTGGGTCATGGTGGCACCTGCCTTTAATCGCAGCACTCAGAAGGCAGAGGCACGCAGATCTCTGAGTTTGAGGCCACCCTGGTCCAGAGTGAGTTCCAGGGCATCCAGGACTACACAAAGAAACTCTGTCTTGCTGGGCAGTGGTGGCACACGCCTTTAATCCCAGCGCTCGGGAAGCAGAGGCAAGCAGATCTTTGAGTTAGAGGCCAACCTGGTCTACAAGAGCTAGTTCCAGGAGAGGCTCCAAAGCCACAGAGAAACCCTGTCTCAGGGGAAAAAAAAACAGAAAAGGAATCCCATCATTCTTATTTGGCATCTTGTATGTAGTCTTGTATGTAGCCTAGAGCCTGGCGTGTAACAGTTACATGTATTTACCAAACCTTACCTCCTATGGGAACAGCCCCTAAACTTAGTGCCTTAATGTTAACATTATTATGACATTTATTACCTTACATTAATGTTGACATTATTAGGACATTTGTTACCCGTCTCATCTCACTTAGAATGTTAGATACATGTGATTTCAGGTTAAATATTTGAGAACATGTTCACTCTTGCTTTCTTCTCTCAGACTTTGCGCCTGAGATTAAGCTCTGCTTTCAGGTTACAGTACCTGTGTTTTCAGCTAGCTCTGCTTCTGGCTTAGAGAAGGGAGTTTTAGTCCCTTGGGGATTGTTAGTAGGCTGATTGCAAGTATGTCTCTATTTAGCATGTCCACTGTTCTCCTCTACAATGTGGTCCCAGCTCATCCACTTCCCTCTTCTCAAGAAATTATAAAATAAAACACTGTCTGGGCCTGGAGAGATGGCTCAGTAATTAGGAGTACTTGTTGCTCTTGAAGAGGACCTGAGTTCAATTCCCAGCATCCACACGCGGTTTGCAATGGTCTGTATCTTCAGTCCCAGGGGATCTGAAGCCCTCATGACTTTTGAGGGAACCAACCAAACATGCGGTGCACATACATACATGGAGGCAAAACACTCATACATCTTTTTTAAAAGTTAAAAATAAGCACTGCCTTTGTTGGGGACTTTTTATGGTTGGCTTTCCATTTAGTAGGGTAGAGTAGTGAATTTGTTGGAAAGACTGTAATATTACAAAATCAGTGGAGCCAGCTGGGTCTGGTGGCCACACCGCTAATCCAGCATTCCCAAGGCAGAGGCAGGAAGAGCTCTTTCAGTTCAGTGCCCTCTGGTCTGCATAGCTAATCCAGGCCAGCCAGTGCCACACAGTGATACCCTTCTCAAAAATAAAGTTTCTGAGCTGGGCAGTGGTAGTGCATGCCTTTAATCCCAGCGTTGGGAGGCAGAGGCAGATGGATCTCTGTGAGTTCGAGGCCAACCTGGTCTACAAGAGCTAGATCCAGAACAGGCTCCAAAGCTACAGAGAAACTCTGGCTTGAAAAACCAAAATGAATGAATGAACGAATAAATAAATAAATAAATAAATAAATAAATAAATAAATAAANCAGAGGCAGATGGATCTCTGTGAGTTCGAGGCCAACCTGGTCTACAAGAGCTAGATCCAGAACAGGCTCCAAAGCTACAGAGAAACTCTGGCTTGAAAAACCAAAATGAATGAATGAACGAATAAATAAATAAATAAATAAATAAATAAATAAATAAATAAAAGCTTTTAAAATTGAATGGGGGGCTGAATGGCTCAGTTGTTGGGAGCACTTGCTGCTTTTGAAGATGACCTGTGTTTAGATCCAACACCTGACAGCTCCCAACTGCCTATCATTCTTGCTACAGAGGACCTGATCCAATGCTCTCTTCTGGCCTTCACAGACACCCTGCACACATGACACATATAGAGATACACACACATACTCATACACACATAAAAATAAGATCTTTCAAAAATAAATTAATATAACCCAAGTCTAAATCAACAAAATTTTCTACTAAACTTGTTTAAATTGTTCTAAATTTAATTTGAAAGATTAAGTTATTTAAGAATCATTGTGAGCTGGGCATGGTAACTGTAAGCGCCTATCTCTGGCCTCCATCTTTGGAGGCCCTGTCCCTGTGCCTGCCAAGTCTTGACCCCTCCCCAGCCCGCCAAAATCTTGATCACACCCTCAGCATTAAGGGCCTCCCAGTTCCCCCTTGGGGCCACCCGAGAGTGCAGGAATCCCATTAAACCTGGATATTTTTTAATTTGGCTTGTTGTGATTTGACTTGATTGGGATTTTTGTGTTAGAAAAAATTACTAACAATAACATACCCATGATACCAGGTCTCAGGAGACTGAGGCAGGAGAATTACTGAAAATACTAAGCCAGGCCAGGCTACATAGTGACCATGTCTCCAAAAACCAAAATAAATACACAAAGCCAGCCAGGTATGGTAGTGCATGCCTGAGATCACAGGCATGCACGCATTCAGGAAGCAGAGGCTGGACATCTGACACTCAAAGCCATTCTTAGGATACCTGAGACTAGAACCCTGCTTGATACAACAAAACCACACCCAAAATTCAAACACTCTTAAGTAAGAGTTGCTGAGTGTGGTGACACTTCAGCACTTGGAACACGAGGCAGGAATGCCTGGAGTTCAAGGCCACCCTTAGCTATTTAGTGACTCCGGGGCTGGCCTGGTCTAAAGACAAACAACAAAACAACCAGGCAATGGTGGCACACAACACTTGGGAGGCAGAGGCTAGAGGAGCTCCGTGAGTTCGAGGCCAGCCTGGTCTACAGAGCAAGTTCCAGGACAACTAAACCCTGTCTCAACCCCCCACACACACACACAGAAAAAGGTGGTGGTGGCACACGCCTCTTTAATCCCAGCACTTGGGAGGCAGAGGCAGGTGGATCTCTATGAGCCAGGTCTACAGAGTGAGTTCCAGGATAGCCATGGCTACACAGAGAAAAACCCTGACTTGAAAATACCAAAAACTAGCCGGGCGGTGGTGGCACACACCTTTAATCCCAGTACTCAGGAAGCAGAGGCAGGCAGATCTCTGTGAGTTGGAGGCCAGCCTGGACTACAAGAGCTAGTTCCAGGATAGACTCTAAAACTACCGCAAAACCCTGTCTCAAAAAAACCAAAAAAAATTAAAATATAAATAAAATACCAAAAACTAAAGTAATAAATTAGAATCTTTTTAAAGAAACTTGGGTGTGGGGAGATGGCTCCTCAGTTCCAACCACTGCTCCTCCAGAGGACCACAGTTCAATTCCCAGCACCCACCTGGTCACAGCTATCTTTAAGGTCAGTTCCACCAGGGGATCTGATGTCTTCTTCTGGTCTGCAGAAGCACCAGGCACACAAGTGGTGCACAGACACTCATGCAAGCAAAATACATCCATACAAGTGATGCATAGGCATGCATGCAGGCAAAATACATACACACAGAACAATGAGATTATTTTTTAAAAAATCAAGACAGAACTGGAGAGATGGCCCAGAGACTGAGTACTGACTGCTCTTCCAAAGGTCCTTAGTTCAATTCCCAGCTACAGCATGATGGCTCACACCTGTCTATACTGAGATATGGTGCCCTCTTCTGGCCTGCAGGCATATATGCAAACAGAACACTGCATACATAATAACTAAATAAATCTTTAAAAAAAAGATTTAAAAAATCAGGACAGACAACATGCCAGGTGTGGTGGCACATGCCTTTAATTCCAGCATTCGGGAGACAGAGGCAAGCAGACTTCTGTGAGTTCCTCTCCAACCTGGTCTACAACTTGAATTCCAGAAAAACCAGGGCTACATAGTAAAACTATTGAAAGAAAGAGAGAAGAAAAAGGACACAGATACTGAACTGGACTCTAATGCTGAGAAGACACAGTGAGAAGGATTCCTGGACCGGAGCTCTGTCCGGCTGGGATGGCCTGTTGTGCGGTACCCTAGATTCTGACCTGGACTCAGCCTGTAGGAACCTTGCAGTCATGATATGCCTGCCCCCTCCTCCAGAGCCAGATAAGGACATACTTATGACTGTGCCTTTTAGGAAACACGCTCTGACCTGAGAGCTGGAGCTAGGCTGGAATGAACCAGAAGAAGAAATGCAGAAAATGCCATTGATCTTTTAAACATTCTATGTGTGTGTACACTTACAGATATCAAAGGACAACTTTCAGGTTTGTCTCTCTCCTGCTCCCTTTATAAGGCTCTGGGGATTGAACTCAGGTCCCCTGGCCTCGTGCCTTGACCTGCAGAGCCGTCCTCCCAGTCTATAATATCTTGACACCTCTCCTTAGAAGCAGACATCATTTTCTCCTTGCCACAGCCTAGCCAACTGCGCCCCCATGTTTCTTAGTGTCTGTACTAAGCGTTGTGGTGTCCAGAGGCCCAAACACCACCTCCCTCCAGACTCGGTCACCTGCTCTGACACACAGATCTCAGCACAGCTGTGATGCAGCTCAGTGAAAAAGCAGTCCAGTTGGCACTGGACGAGGCAATGAGGGGAAGCCTAGAGGAAACCAGACCCAAGTATGGAGTCCTTTTTCCTTGGAGCCGCACACGAAAGGCTTAATTCTTCTTGCAGCTGGAGGTTGGATGTTTACCTGTGACAAACGCCTGTAATCCTAGCATTTAGGAAACAGAGACAAGAGGATCAGGGGTTTAAGGTCATCCTAGGCTACACAGTGAGTTCAAGGCTAACCCAATCTACCTGCTCCAAAATAAAATAGGGCTGGGAGAGAACTCATTACAACGCTCAGCATGCACAAGACCTGCATTCAGTTCCCATTTTCACAAAAAATTAAAATCATCGATCATAAAAACCAACAACTCAGGGGTTAACCTGAGGAAAAGTGGTGAGTGGAGCCCCCAAAATGTCGGCAGACCTGCGTGGACTCCATGCGTGAAGATTCCTCCTTCCCCAGGCCCTAGCAGGTTGCAGCGCATCAGCTGCTGGTGTGTGTGCTTCCTGAAGTCATTGTGTGGGACAGTGTGTATATTTTGTTGTGGTTTGTTTGCTTGTTTGTTATTGGTTTCTTGGGGTTTTTGTTTTTGTTGGTTTGTTTGTTTCAAGACAGGGTTTCTCTATGTCGTCCTGACTGTCCTGGAATTCACTTTTGTAGACCAGGCTGACCTCCAGCTCACAGAGATCCACCTGCTGCCTCCCTAGTGCTGGGATTAAAGGATTTTTATTTGTTGTTCTTGTTTTGTTCTTGTTTTCTAGGTTTTTGAGACAGGGTTTCTCTGTGTTACATACAGTCCTAGCCGTCCTAGAACTCACTCTGTAGGCCAGGCTGGCCTCGAACTCACAGAGATCACCTGCCTCTACCTCCTGAGTGCTGGGATTAAAGGCATGCACCACCGCCACCCGGCATGTGTTTGTTTTCTTTTAAGACAGGGTTTCTGTGTGTAGCCCTGACTGTCCTGGAACTCACTCTGTAGACCAGGCTGGCCTTTATATTTTGTCCATTCCTCAAAACAGCTCAACAGGAGTTGAGCACTTAGTTTTCACTAAAACTCCTCTTTATATCTTTACAAAAAATTTCCTACCCTATGCCCTCCCTCATGGACTAGAGCTATGACTCAGCAGGTAGGGGTACTTGCTCTTCTTCCAGAGGACCCAATTCAATTCCAAGTTCCCACATTGGGTGGCTCACAACTGCCTGTAACTTCAATACCATGGGATCCAATCTCTCCTCGACACAGAGATGGACACACACACACACACACACACACACAATCTTTAAAAACCCACCTCAGATTAACAGAACAAAACGCTCTTAATGGCTCTTTGCTGAGTACTGAAGTCAAAGCTAACACTTTGATCATAAATAGATTTTTTTTTTCCAAAATGGATTTAGGGTTGAGGGTATTCCTTTCACAGTGGGAGAGCACTTGCCTAGTAGGGATGAGACCCTGGGCTGTACCCCAGGCACCAACAAACAAACAAACAAAAACAAAATAAAAATCAACTCCCAGGAGCAAGTGCATGATTGCATGGGCAGATGCTTTTAGAAGTCAGCAGCAGCCAGGTAGCATGAACACCTTTAATCCTGGCAGAGGCAGGCAAATCTCTGCGAGACTGAGGTCAGCCTGGTCTACAGAGTGAGTTAGGACAGTCAGGACTACACAGAGAAACCCTGTCTAGGAAAAAACAAAACCAAACAAGACGTCAACAAGCATCAGTTTGGAGGCTGTTTCTGAAGCCCGGAGAGACCAGGTTTTACCAATACCAATATAAGCAGTGGAGGCCAAGAGCTTGCCAGATATCTTCATTCACAGAGCATCCCCAGCTGCTGCTTGGACCACTACAGCAGATTTCGTCTCCTATGCATAGGCTGTGTCTCTTAAATGCAAACTCCACCTGACAGCAAAATCTACCTAAAACAACAAGACTTGGTAGCACAACCCTGTAGTTCCAGTTCTCGGGAGGTGGAGTTAGGAGGATAAGAGGTATCTCAGAATTACTGGCTGTCTTTTCCATTGTCCCTTACCAACTGGAGGTCACACTCACACACTCACACACTAGCATGCTACCTCTCCCCTGAGCTCCGTGTATGGTAGCTACCACAGAACCCATCACATGGCTTCACACCTTTGCCTGTACAGTTCCCTCCATTCGGTGTGCCCCCTCTGATGCCACCAAGCTGGTTCAAGTGATGTTTGCCCTCAGGAAACCGACCCTGGTCCTCACTGTGCCCATAACATCTTAAGCCATTTTTAGCTTCACACTTTTGTCAGGGCACACAATTACCTATTCCTGGGTCTCCTTCCCACAGCGAGCTGCCGCACTGGAACAGGAACTGCTGGCCCTGTGGATCTCTGTCTCCCCGCCCCTAACCAGTCCCTGGCATGTAGAAAACTAGGTCAGGCTGGGCTCAGTGGTTTACGTTTGGAATCCCCAGCATTCAGAAGGTCTACAGTTCCAGGCCAGCCTGGGCTACGCGGTGAACAAAATGATGCAGGGGTCAAGCGCAGTGGCAATGCCTCTACTCCCAGCACTTGGAGGACTGAGACAGGGGGGTCCAGGGTTCAAGACTAACCTGAACTATATAGCAAGTCTCTATCTCAGGAAAGTTAAATTAAAAACTTTTTATTTAATCTTTTCTTTCTTCTTTTCTTTCTTCCTTCCTTTCTTCCTTCCTTTCTTTTTTTATGTGCTATGTAGCCAAGGAGTTCAAGTTCCAGCCGCATTGAACTCCTTCCTGGTTCTCCTGCCCCTACCTCCCAAGCATTAGGATTACAAGTATGTGCTAGCGTGCCCAGTTTTTTTTTCCTTTTATCTTTGTGTCTCTGCCATCTTCCAAAAAAATTGTCTGAGGTGGACTGCTAAGATGGCTCAGCAGATGAATGCCCTTCCCCCCAATCCTGGCAACCTGAGTTTCTTCTCTCAGGACTCGCATGGGGGAAGAGGTGACTACTTCAGGCTGCTCTCTGACCTCCACACTCATGCTGTGGCACGCACACACACACACAACAAACGCCGAATAAATATAGAAAGAAATTGAGGCAACTTAAAAATTCATTAAAATATGTCCCTTGTCTCCCCTCCCCCCAAAGTATCTAATTCCTATTTATGTCCTATTGCCTGGGGCAGGGTCACGTGGTCTTCTCTAGCCCTGTAAAGGCTGGGAAAGCAAGTTTGAGGTTCAGCTTTCCAGCCCCGATAGTGGGGCTGTCAAGGGCGAGGCTGTTGAAAACGACTGATCAGACAACCAGAGTCTACCACTGAGCACAAATAGCATCCGACACTCGCTAACTAAGCTTCTTTTCTTATCTGACCCAAGAGTCCTGCCTCGCTAGCAAATAAGGCTCCCTCTCCTCAGTGTGTAAGACACAGAGCTCTATTTATGAAAGAAAATTAATTAATCTTTTGCGATTACCCCTGCCCAACTAATTCCCAGGAATGATGAAGGATGTTTACATTCAGAACTCCTATGGATATCAGCAGCAGGAGCCCGGCTCTCATTAACCTAAATGAAAAAGAGATTATCAGCCTACAGCCAAATGGCAGACGATGAGCCTCCATGGCACAGGACCTTCACCAGCTGAGCCTCCATGGCACAGGACCTTCACCAGCTTCTCACTGTCCTTTCCTTATCCCTGATTTTCTCTCCCTGGTGGATTCATCCTCCATGACACCAGACTTAGAGCCTCCACCGCTCCAGACTTACATCCTCATAACCCTGAATCCCAAGGGGAAAAGTATGGCCTGGAGAGATGGCTCAGCCATTAAGAGCACTGATGGCTTTCTCAGAGATCCTGAGTTCAATTCCTAGTGCCCACACGATGGCTTACACCTGGCTGTGCCTCCAGTCCCAGGAGAGCTGGCCCTCTTCTGCCTCCTTCAGGCACAGATTGCACACGGCACACTGACATATATTTAGGCAAACACAAATACACAGTAAATAAAAATAAACTTTTTAAAAATTCTAAAAAAACAAATGAGAAGTAAGCAAACATGATTGGTCCTGTTCCTATCTGATCCTGTTCAAAGCAGGATACTTGAAGTGCTGGGGCAGATACTTACTGAGTAGGGTTGTCATGGAGAGAGGACTGCTCAGACATGGGTTAAGTCAATAGAAGTCTTTATTAGCTGACTGGTGCCTACACTGGGTGTTTGGGATCCCAGTGTAGCAGCAAGCCTTCCTCAGGGTGAGCTTTTAAACACAAAAGCCATGTTCTGGGTTAACATACATCAGTCACCAAGAACAGTTAGCCAGAAGCAGAATCACAGAAGCCAAAAAGCAAGGTTAGCACATTGAGAGACTTTCCCAGAACTACAGACTTTGATGGACTGGGTCTTTGATTTTGTTTTTTGTTTTTTTGGGTTTTTTTTTCGAGACAGGGTTTCTCTGTAGCTTTGGAGCCTGTCCTGGAACTAGCTCTGTAGACCAGGCTGGCCTCAGACTCACAGAAATCTGCCTGCCTCTGCCTCCTGAGTGTTGGGATTAAAGGCGTGGGCCAACACCGCCCGGCGGGTCTTTGGCAGGTGGTGCAATCTATGTGCTGATTTTATCTGCATGGTACTTCCATCATGGAGTCAGTTGTGAGTTGGGGGGGCTGTCACAGAGTGAGATTCTGAGATCATTTACCACACCGGAGTTAACACAGTCGGGTCGGGTTTAGCAAGGTGCTGTGCCCAAAGAAACAAAAGTACTGACACTTCCAGAAAGATGGGCAATAAGCAACAGGCAATGGAAACTGCAGGCATCTACGCGCCTGGGGGGGTCACTCCGTCCTTTCTCTTCACCGCCTCACTGCAGGCACTGAACCCTAACATGTGAAGTGGACATTAGGAGGACCCCTATAACAGAAGCAAGACCGAATTATGGCCTACAATACTAGAACTTCTCAGGCTTAGTGGGCCCTGCCCTCGGTTCCATAATCAAGAACCCCTTAGGACAGAAAGGTGTCCTTCCCCTCACACCTCAGTCCGCAGCTGCTCCCTCACACCTCACACAGTCTCTTCAGCCCCAAGAAACAGCTCTTAGCCTCTGCTCTTGCTGTCCTTTCCCCAGGGTGTGGTCCACAGTCACTTACTGTGCCAGGGGCCGGCCACTGCCCATGAATTCCTCATTGGTCCTGCCATGGCTTCCCTCACACAGGCCCCATTGCCTGCCCTAGGTAGCTTTGCTCCTCCTGAGAAAACCCCATCCTGTTCCAGTGACTTAGTTCAGAGACCACATTCATTCCTCATCAAGAAATGTAATCCCCGAAATAATTGCAGAAAGTAGATACTATTTTGCTGTAAGACAGATATGGGGAAAATTGGGAAGCAAGGATAAGGCAGTTTGAATGTCAACCCCGGGGTTTTGGGCTACGGAGTTCAGATATCTGGTGCTCGCATCACTAATGTGTTCAGCTTGCCTACGTCTACCCATGCATTCACAACTGTTTGGTGCAGAACTGCCCAGGTAGGCAGGCCAGAAGGGAGGTCATTACTGGCTATACCTTCATGATTCTCAAGGAAGAGACCTGTTTTTCACACAACTTGCCTCTCCCAAATTATAACAGAGGTCTATAATCCCTACTTTTATTTTTTTAAAAAATGTTGCAAGATCCCCGGTGGCAGTAGGCAGCAGAAATGCT
>LOJH01082597.1:3824-14507 GCA_001685095.1 Ellobius talpinus
CTCTTTTCTGAAGGGAAACAAAGGAACAGTGGGTCTGGGGGAGAGCAAAAGTAGGGAGTGGACTGAAAGGAGTGAAGAGAGAGGAGCCTGAAGTCAGGATATATTGTATGAGAGAAGAATAAATAAAACTGAAAAGATGGGGGAAAGAACAGGCAATTTTCTCCTGCCTAACAATTTTTCTTTTTTCCCGTACTTAATCTCATCTTTCACAATTTGGCTCAGGGATAAGTTCCATATGTGGTCTTCTCCCACACCAAGAATTCCTTCCCCTTCTTTTGTTCAGGACAACATGGGCATTTCCATAGTCATAGAATTCACTGGAAGCTTTCTTGATTGATTTATTAACACAATTTCTACCCCTTTAAAATTATGTGACTTGGTTTTCTTTAAGTTTAGGTTCCTTAGAACAAAAATCTAAGGGATGGGGTTAATGTAAATCATTTTTAATGTGATTACAGTAACCACTAACAAGAGTATAGCGCCAGAGAGGAGATAATTGCCAATAAAGATGTGTTTGGATATTTTGCCACCCAAGGTATGTGAAGCTTTGTATATTGGGTCTTGATAGGAATACATATAAAATCTGTGTCTCATAGTCACTACAACTTAGGAAGGGTTAAAACTTAAAAATTGCCAATTTGAACAACTTTCTGCACCTAACATCAACTCCCCTAGCTACTGGTTGAAAACAAGTTAACCATAAAGGTGAATAGTTGTTAACTTCTGGACCCTTGAAGCTTAGGTTATCTAACAGCAGATAGATATGAGCTCCTGTTGTATGAGCAGCAGGCCTGTTCACTGAGATAGTCTGTATCATTATAGGTATTCAGAAACATTTATGAAATGAGTGAAAATTTAAAGAAAAAAGCAAAAACCAAATTTTATGGTTTTATATTGTTATTCTCAGTAGCAAGCCTTATTTCTGGCACCTGATGCTATATAGAAATTTCCAAGGGAATAATTGAGAGGTGGCATCACTGAATAAAGCAGATGAAAATAAAAGTTTCTAGACGCTATGATATCTATAATGTATTTGTATATATCATACAAGCACACACATATATACACAGAAACACACACTCCTTACTGAGTATCCTTCTCAGATGTATGGCCTTATTATCTCCCAGAGGCACCTTGGTGAGTAAGGACTGGATTTAATCTTTCTTAGCTAGCCCACATTAGTGAAGAGCACTTTTGTAACCTTCTTTCTTCTGCTCCACAACAGAGAGACTGTGGGTAATCACAAGAGAGCTACCCTGATGGGGTTTGGGGGCACTGTCACTTAGGAACATTTAAAATCACACCGTAGGATGGTGGAGCACAGATTAGTTGCTGCCTCATGGGATTCACTGATGACGGAAATGAAACACATCTCCAGTCTCCAGAGCTATTACCCTCTGTATTCCCAATCGTTCTTTCTATATTTTTAAAAAGAACAGAAACTAAAAATAGAGGTTTGGGTGTGGGAGAAGTTGAGTCTTCAAATAGTTTCTTGAAATGTCATGTAAAATGAGAAGGACTCCTGGGGTAAGACAAAGGGGATGTGTTCAAACATCAGCAGAAAGCAAATGCATACAACTTGGAAATTTTTAAACATTTGTCAAAACCGAAAAAAAATTAACTTTTCTTACTTTAGTGAATTTATATGAGGTCTAATGGTTTAGTTCAATTTTTTTTGGTAGAATTTCCATTTCTCTAAAGTATATTTCTATATTGGCCATTTATATAATATAATTTGAGATAATTTTTCTCATAGGAGTTTCTAACCTGGTTGCACACCTCTTTTTTA
The DNA here is from genome assembly GCA_001685095.1 of Ellobius talpinus. Classification (NCBI taxonomy): domain Eukaryota; kingdom Metazoa; phylum Chordata; class Mammalia; order Rodentia; family Cricetidae; genus Ellobius; species Ellobius talpinus. Next base: position 5,614 of record LOJH01082597.1, read on the forward strand.
AAGATAAGATAAAAATTAAATTCTACAAATCACAATAACATATATTTGTAAACCCCTTAAGGCTTATGCTGGCTGGTTAAATGAAACCTAAGGTAAGAAGCAGTCTCAAATAATAATATTACTCTTTTTTATTGCTTTATAAATAATACCATTCAAAATTTCCACTTCCTCCCCTCCTCCCACTTCCCTCCTGCTCCCCCACTCACCTTCCACCCTCTCCCCATCCAGTCCTAAGAGAGGGCAGGGTACCCTGTCCTGTGGGAAGTCCAAGGCCCTCCTCCCTCCATCCAGGCTTACGAAGGTATGCATCCAAATAGAATAGGATCCCAAAAAGCCAGTACATGCAGTAGANCTGACTTCCTTGTTCATATTCTCCCTCCTTCTGCTCTTCAACTGGACCTTGGGAACTCAGTCCAGTCCTCCGATGTGGGTCTCTGTATCTATCTCCAACTGTTGCCGGATGGAGGTTCTATGGTGATATTCAAGATAGTCATTGGTCTGACTACAGGAAAAGGCCAGTTCAAGCACCCTCTCCTCCACTGCCCAGGGTCCTAGCTCGGGACATCCCCGTGGACATCTGGGAACCCCTCTAGATCCAAGCCCCTTGCCAACCCCAAAATGGCTCCCTTAATTAAGATATCTACTTCCTTGCTCCCATATCCGTCCTTCCTCCATCTCACCCATCCTACTCTCCCCAGCTCTCCCCAACCCTCCCCTTCTCCCTTCTCTCTCCCCTTCTCCCCTTCTCCCCACCCCACAACCACCCCCATGCTCCCAACTTTTGGAGCCAGTGGGAGGAACAGAAACCTCTGACAACAAATTGGCATACTAACGTGGGGCTGACTAAATCCATATAAAACAAGAGAAAGCCTGGAAAGGAATTCTAGACACTAAAACACAAAGTTTAGCTACAGTTCTTTTTTTTTCAGATGGGCTCTCCTTGCTGGCGGTGGGCTGCAGGTCCTTTAAAAGAGGCTTCCTGATTCAGCTTTAGATGCAAAAACCTTACAGCTGTTTTAAGAGGAACCACCAGCAAACACTTAAATGGTGTTTATGAATTGCCAATAGCATGCTGCTTGGTGGTGTCAGGGACCTTAAAATGCCACAGATTTGTGGCAATAAACATGTTTCCATCTGGTACCTCTGCCATGAGGCTAGACTCTTAGAAAGCTAAGAAATGGGGTGGATCCAGCCGTCAAAGCCACAGCTTTAATCCTGGCCATATTGCTTGGTAAATTATAGAAAAAGATACACAGTAAAGACAGATTCAGATGAAGAAAACCTCTAAATGGTTTACAGTGTGTCAAAAATATATGTACACTTGGGAGAGAAAAGAGAAAGGAAAAAGTCCTTAAAATATAAAAAAGAAAGAAAGGAAATAATTTGGTGTGGGGGTACACACCTTTAATTCCAGAACTTGGGAAGCAGAGGCAGGCAGGTCTCTGTGATTCAAGGACAACCCAGTCTACAGAGTGAGTGTCAGGACTGCCAAAGATACACAGAGAAACCTTCTCTCAAAAACCCAGAATTAAAAATTAAAATAAAAGTAATAGAGTTTAAAATAAAGCCATGTAAAGATGGAAAATACATAGTCTGGATACTGTATATTATTGTGTTGTCTTTGAATTGTTTAGTGGCTGAAGAAGAAGCAACAGCTGCTAAAAGACATTTGGATATAAATGTTGCAGGATTAATCCAACATATGTATTTTAAAATGCCATGACTTTAAAATTTAAGTCAAAAGGTATGTTACTTTGGAGAAGAGGTTTTGCTTTTGTTTCCACAGAAAATGAGAAGCTGTGGATTCATTCCGGGTTAAGAAAAATCAGGTTTGATCAAGGAAGACCCCCCATAAATCTCCTGTAGGAGTGGATGGCCCAGATGTCTGAGTTCTATATCCAGAACATTTTCAAGACTGCTGGCAGAGATGATCAAGCCTCACAAGATACTCTAGTCAGGACTTCATCAAAATTCTAAATTTTCTTTAGGTCCCTATAAGATTATCAGCATCCCCAATCAGCAGGAAGTATCCTAAAAATCTGTACCCACATTCCCAGAAAAAGGATTATGATATTTATCTTTGTTTAGGGTGTTGGTTACAAGATGTTATGGTTAATGGTCTGGACAAAAACCTAAACAAAGGATAGTAGATTCAGAGTTCTTGTTTTGAAAAAAAAGCGGGGGGAAGTGCTGTGGGACAGTGGTCTTTTATCCTGTCACTTGTATTATTTTAATAAAATATTGATTGGTCAGTGGCCAGGCAGGAAGTAGAGGTGGGGCAACGAGAACAAGAGAATTCTGGGAAGAGGAAAGATTCAGTCTGCAGCCATCACCCAGACACAGAGGAAGCAAAATGAGAATGCCTTGCTGATAAAGGTACCAAGTCATGTGGCTAACGTAGGCAAGAATATTGGGGTAATTTAAGATGTAAGAAAGAGTTAATAAGAAGCTTGAACTAATAGGTCAACCAGTTTAATATTAATATAGAGCTCTGTGTGTTCTTTGGAACTGAATGGCTATAGGACCGGGGGGGGGACAGAAACCTCTGGCATTAATCCCTCCTGTTCCTATTCCCACCAACTACCTAACCAGATTTCTCTCCTCTTTCACCTGTGATTTTAATTCCCCTTCACAGTGAGATTCATGGGTTTTCCCCCTTGTGCCTTCCTTATTACTTAGGTTCTTTGGATCTGTGGATAGTAGCATGGATATCATTTTCTTAATGGCTAATATCTACCTATAATACCTACCTATAATAATGACATGTGAATACATTCCAAGTTTGATTTTCAGGTATGGGTTACCTCACTCAGGATGATTTTTTCTATTTCCCATCCATTTCCTTCAAATTCCATGATGTTGTTGTTTATGACAGCTGAGAAATACTTCATTGTGTAAATGCACCAAAATTTCTTTATTCGTTCTTCAGTTGATTAACATCTGGGTTGTTTTCAGTTTCTATTACCAATAATGCTGCTGTGAAAATAGTTTAGCAAGTATCCTTTTGTTATGATAGAGCATCCTTTGGATGTATGTCAGGAGTAGTATAGCAGAATCTTGAGATGGGTGGATTCCTAATTTAGAGAAACCTCCATATTGATTTTCAAAGTGTACAAGTTTGCACTCCCACCAGCAATGGAGGGGTGTTTTTGATCTTAGCCACTCCAACAAATGTGAAATGGAATCTCAGAGTCATTTTGATTTGCATATCCCTGATAGAAGAAAAAGGGTGAAATAGCCTTGAATGTATTGACACAAGAGACAACTTCCTGAACAGAACAGTAATCATTCAGGCAATAAGATCATCAATTAGTAAATAGGACCTCATGAAACTGAAAAGAAACTATAAGGCAAAGGACACCATCAAAGGACAAAACAGCAGCCTACAGAAGATCTTCATCAACCCCACCTCTGACAAAGGGCAAAGTTCCAAAATATATAAATAACTCAAGGAACTAGATAGCAACAAACCAAATAATCCAACTTAAAAAATGGGGTACAAATCTAAATAGTATTCTCAACAGAGAAATCTCAAATGGCCAAGAAACACTTAAAGAAACATTCAATATCCTTACCTATTAGGAGATTGTCTTTAAGTAGAAATAATCTCTAATATTCCAATCAGCAGAAGTGTTGTTAACATTGTTTCTTCTATTATTCATCTACCTAACAAACCTGGAACATTTGTATTTCTTTTTAATTTCTTTTATTATTGATTGTAGCATGGGTAATAAAAACTCAGAGCCAGATATTGGGGCTCAAACTACAGATCATTAAAGCAAAGCTGTCAAGCCACTAGAGTGCTCTTACCTCTAAGAAATCCTCAGACTGAAAGAAAGAGAATGAGTTCCTGTCACAACCCACCTTACATATTTCTCTCTAGTGCTGGGATTAAAAGCATGTGACTCCCTAGTACTGAGATTAAAAGTGTGAGCCATCTCCACCTGGATTTGTTTCTGCATTGATTTTGTGTAGCCTACTGTGACCTTGAACTCACAGAGATCCATTTGTCTCTGTCTCCCAAATCCCAGGATTAAATGTGTGTGATACCACTGCCCAGCCTTTAATTGCTTAGTTTTACATTCTAGTCTTTAGGCAAGCTTTACTGATAAAACATAAATAAAATAACACCATTTTCCCTCTTTTTGTCTAAAATAAAAGGCTATAACTAATATAAGAAGAACTATATACAATAAGTTACAATAACTATATGTGATATTTGCAGGCAATAAACATATCAACAATGCCTAGCCCATTTGCATTTGAAAAACTCAGAGAAAATATTATATATCTATCCTATCTTGGTGAGTGCAAGGTCTTATACATAATTTACTTTTTATCATAACTGCATTACCATCCCAAACTATCTTTTGATATCTCTCAATCTTATATATTTCATATTTCTTTGGTGAATTTATTTTCTGAGACTCATAAATACCAATCAGAGAAGATGTTAGGCATTGAAGAAACTGCATGGAATTTACTTTCTTTGGGGAAAAAGTAAGCTACTGGGCAAGAAAGAGCTTTTTGCCTCAACTCCTAACAATATGCTGTCCTAATGGGACAAAAGAGAGTGATTGCCAAACCTGGCCCATACAAGGTAATGCAGTCCTTCAAAAACCCTCTGAAATAATCACACAAATAGTTGATAATAATAATTTTCAAGAACTAGAAATTTGAATTACATTGCTAAATGAGTTTTATAGGTATAATGCCTTGAACAATATAAAAAATGTATTCACAGTAGATTCTAACAAAATTAATCTCAAATTTGTATCAATATACAAATTTATATACAATATAAAAATCCAATCCAATGTAAAAAAACATTAAAAACTAGTAGCTGTTTTTTAAAAAGTAGATTCAATAATCTACCTTTTTATCTTACTTTATCTCCCTTTTTATCTTTTCAGAGTAGACTCAATAATCTGCCATTTTATCCTATCATATCTGTAATCCCTTTTTTTCTTTTCAAAACAAGTATTCTGTATCTAATCTCCTTTGTTCAACTTTCCTCCTGATTGTAACCAGTAACAACTTTTAAACAAACCCCAAACAATGAAAAATGTCCATAACCCATTGAAAGGCCACAAACATCCACCCAACCTCTTGGGAATGTAGGCATCCTATTCTTAAACTTACTTCCTGTTCTCTGGGGGTGATGGTATCTTTGAGGGATCCTGAAAAGAAGAATTTGGGTTAATTGTCAAGTCCTAGGAGAGGTAGATATATCATTTGTTGTCCAGACTCTGTGTAATGGGAAAGAAAAGGACTTGAGTCCTGGCTAAAGTAATCTATTAGGCTGGGTCATCTCAGCTAGCCATCTTAAAATTGTTCTGAGCAGTTTATTCAGTAGCATAATTTCTTTCTTCAAGAATTTGATCTTGGGAGATTTCCATACCTCTAGCTTTATTCCATTGATCAATAATCTTAGCCTCTTCTCTGAACTATGTACTCCACTGTAATTGTAGACCAGGCTTTAACTATCTCTATCTAGTCATTAGGGATAATTCTATTACAAACTGACATTTTGTTTAACATTTGCATCACAAAAGGTGAATGCATGCCATATGAGGTTATTGCTTCCTTGAATCTCCTTAAATCTAACATTGGCACAAGAGTCCATCCATCTCTTATTCTATCATTCCTGTTTGGTTGTTGGATATATTAAGTTTAGTTATTTGAAAACAGACTGTTCCTCTCTATTCTTATAATGCAATGCTTAAATTGATTCTCCATTAAATTCCTCTATCTGGATTTGAATATTTCTGTGATCTGTTTGATTAAATTTTTCTAAGGCCTGTATCTTAACACTCAGATTAGTCAACTTTTATAACAAATTCATCCAATGTAATGGTGTTTCCCATTTTTTAATGTGTGAAAGAACTCTCTCTTTTAACTAATTCCTCTTTCAGAATTCACAATTGTCTTACCAAATCTCTGAACGATATTGATGAAGATGTGAGGCTTATTGCTGCTGTGAAGAACAGTAAAAGTCTTACTGGATTTCAAGGCAGCCATCTGGTGGTGTAGGAGGTTTTTCTGTCTATGTATTGCTTTCATTGGTTAAATAAAGAAACTACCTTGGCCCTTTGATAGGGAAGAACTTAGATAGGTGTGGAAAAGAGAACTGAATGCTGGGAGAAAGCAGGCAGGCAGAGAGAGCCACCATGAAGCTACCAGGTCAGACATGCTGAATCTTTCCTGGTAAGCCACGACTTCATGGTGAACACAGATTAATAGAAATGGGTTAGATCAAGATATGAAAGTGAGCCAAGAAGAGGCTAGATATAATGGCCCAGACAGTAATTTAATTAATACAATTTCTGTGTGATTATTTCAGAGGTTAAGCTAGCCGGGCAACGGGATGCAGTCTGCTCCTCATACAACATCTGGTTCGGCAGTAGCCCAAGAAGGGAGTTCAGGGAAAGCCCACCAAGAAAAAAATAGAAACCTAGCTCGTAGGGCAGTGACTCCAGCCACATGTAGTTCCAGCCTATGCCAATGACTATAAAGTCACAGGCAAATGACGTTTTCATGAATTTGTACCCCAAACATTGGATACCACTTTGTGTACAAACAATAAAAACCCAGAGACAGATATTGGGGTTCAACCTGAAGATCAGAAATGCAAAGCAGGCAGCCATTGATTCTTACCTCTTCCTCAGGCAGAAAGTCAGCAATCCTGCCTGCGCAAATCCTCAGATTGAGACTGAGAGTAAGAACTGTCTCCTCCCATTTTATATTCCTCTCTAGTGCTGGAATTAATCCACCACCGCCTGTCCTCTGTGGCTAACTCATGTGGCTGCTAAGCATTGATCTTCAGGCAAGTTTTATTTATTAATACAGAAAAATATACCATTATAATTGATAATATATTAGAATTACATAAATTTCCCTTCTTATTCCTTCTTCCATACTCTCCCATCTACTGTTCCTTGGTCTCTTTCAAATTCATAGCCTCTTTTATCTTTAATAGTCACATGCGTATATGTATCTCTCTTTAACCACTTCTCTCTATATATATTAATATATACATATCCATATCTATCCATATCCATATCTATAGCATCTATTATCTATATCTATAAGTAATCTACATCTATATCTTTTTCTGTATCTATCTATATAAAATCCTAAATACAACATGCTCAGTCTGTTCCCAGATCTGACCTTCATCCATGGCTTTTTAATTTAAAATGTTCTCATTAATTCACCCCCAATTTACTTTGGAATATCTCTGGTGAGGCTCTCAGGACTTGGCAATCATAGTTTACTTTGAATATGAGTGACAATTAGTAGTTCATTTTCTTATGAATTGCTAAAGCTTTGACAATTCTTTTTGAACAAGTTTCTTGGAGAGCTGGAACTGGCAGCTGAGTTTAGCCTCAGCTAAATGGTATGAGATTCAAATCAACAAAGTTAAGCTTGTAGGTCTTGAAACTCTAGATAGAATCTGAAGATTCTTACCACCTTCCATGAAGACAAACAATTTTTACCTGCCTAATTATGAATTGGCAAATTTTTCCTTCCATTCTTGAGCATACATAGCAGATTCCTCATTTGATGAGGGCAAATGATTCTCTCAGACAAAGAAATGAAAAATACTATCTAAGAGGTGTACACTAGAGATACAATTTTCATGTTATTTAGGTTATTCAGTTGATAAAATTATACTTTTCATGTTCATAAATCAATATTTTGATTATTCTTATTTACATTTAAAACTGTGATCACCAAGTGAATGCAACGTCAATCGCCACAAGTCAAAATGAAAATAACAAAATGTTGCTCATGTTCAAATAAATGAGTGCAGTTTTTGATTCTCTCTCTCTCTCTCCACGACAGTATCAGTACCTGGGTCATTTATATGAAAGTCCTTAAATAACTTACAAATTTCAAGATACAAAAGGTAAAACCAGAATTAATATGACTCAAACTCTCATGAGAAACTTCTGGGTAAAACGCACTTTCTTTATTCCTGAACCACAATGATAGTTAGTTACAAAAAGAAACTAGAATAAATTTTGCTTGATTTATGGTAAGGTCCTTTATAGTATGCCTTGTGTCTTAAGTATGAAAAAACAAATAAATATATACATATTTAATAAATTTATATTGCTAAGATAGGTATAGAAAATATGTTTCTGAATTACCACCATGCACACACACACACAACATACATTTACATTGATGCATACACAACACAAACATTTAGAAACATTGCTTGACATCTTGCTATACATTAAGTGCCATATCCACCTACATCATTATTCAAAGAACTATGAATTATTTATAGTATTTTGAATTTTATAATGTTACTTGACAATATGCCACATTTAATTCATTCATTCCTTCATTTTGAGGCAAGTCTCAGTATGTGACCTTTGCCGGCTTGGAACAAAATATGCAGATCAGTCTAGCTCCTAACTCCTAGAGATCTTCCTGCTTCTGCTTTCGAAGTGGTATAATTAAAGGTACGTAACAGTGTTAAATATTTTACATTCTTTAGTGCAATAATAGTAGGCATTTGATGGTTATAATTTGGATTATTAAAAAAGGAAATGCACTGTCCCTTGTAACCAGTTTTGTGGTCATATTTATCTTTTTGGAGGACTTAAACATGCTGAGGACATATAATTTGTCTTCAATAATCTCAGCAGTTTTCTACCATATTATGCAATATATGCTTTTGTAGTGAGAAATATGTATTAATATTTCAATAACATTACTATTTCTTTATTTTAACTTGATTGGTATGAGGACACAAAATCAAAGAATAAACAAAAACTCAAAACTGTTTTTGTGACATTTGAAAGAAATCAATTAACAGTTATAAATAATCCATTGCTGGTGGGAATGCAAACTTCTGCAACCACTTTGGAAATCAGTGT
>LOJH01082702.1:3847-15677 GCA_001685095.1 Ellobius talpinus
TTAGTTAGGTTTGCTAGATGTACAGAGATATATTTCAGATGGATAGGTATTCTTCAAATCTTTCGCATTTAAGATGTTTAAGAACTTAGGACTTTTCATAACAATTAGACACATCTCCTGGTAGCACCATTTACTTCAAGAGGATGATGGGCACCAAAGAGACTCCTTATGGAGTTTGTTAGTCATTTTGGGTAAGAAACCACTCTTTCCTGGACTGTTTGATGTTATGCTGTATAAACTGGACATTCAGGACCCACTGCTGAAGTTGCCTAAAGAAGGTGAGACAGTATTTCAGGGTTCCTGCTTCATGAAAGAGTCTGCTAGACATTCTGCAAGACATAGAAGAAAGCAACTGCCGGTAGGCCACAAGCCTCGTGGTAAAATACAAAATAGTGGAAATGGGTTAATTATAGATATGAGTTATCTAGAAATATGCATAAGCTAATAGGCCAAGCAGTGATGTAATTAATAGTTTCTGTGTGGTTATTTTGGGGCTGAACAGGCCTGAACAAAAAAGTGGCCTCCTACTACAGCATTCCACTCCCTGGTCCCCAAAAGCAGTAGTGGTGACTTGACAAACTTAGCTGCAGCACAGGCTCCCTGGTTCCTGCCATTGCAGCAGCATCCAAAGGCTTGACTGATTGGGGGCTCAGGTGAGCAGGGCTATGCTGCATTCACTTCTTTGAGTCCAGGAGCAGACGGAAAACTGCAGCATTTGCCAGAGGCCTCAGCCTGCAGCTGTTGCCAGGCCCTGTGGCCTGCACTTCTTTTGCTCATTCTCTCACTCAGTAGTGGCAGTGGCAGCTGCGCCATCAGTGTGTGGGATGGAGCGGAATATTTACAAAATTTACAAACTCTAAAATTCTCTGCATTTGTTTCTGCTCCACCCCAGCTCCTTTGGCTATCAAAATACACCCAAGCAAATGAACAGACAGCTGTCTTCTCTTTCCTTGTGCCATGTCTACAATTTTATATACAATTTTTTACTCCCAAAATATTCACTACACCTTTACTTCACTTTTTACCCCCAAGCACTCACTTTTCACTTTATATCTGTGGTGTCCATCATGTTCTCCACCTGTACCACTGGCTCCACATTGGGTATCATTTGCTATATCCCATGTCCAGGCAACAACATTAACTGCATCTTGCCCAGTTTATTCCTTCATGCTTGGAGGGAAGCGTGAGGATTAAGAAATGGCAGGTAGAAAAATAAAGACACAAAAGAAAAGACAAAGACACAGGATAGAGTCAAGAGCACAACCCAGTGAATACTCAATCTGCCCGTGTTTATTTCTTATGAGCTTTAAATACCCCAACCCAAAGAGAATGGGGGAAGACAAAAGCCATCTTTGCCAAGACACAAGGAACAAAGTAATCACCTTCTCAAATTTCCAAAGCATCAAGTAACCATACCCTAGGTCAAAACATCCTGTCAGTAGCCACACTCTGGGTCAAACCTTTTGTCAATAGCCTTGAGGGAGCAAGAATAGGCCTGAACTCTCTGACCTTTGGTCAAAGTGGAATGAATCCACATCTGTGGGCTTTCACATGCAGGATTTTATTTCTTATGCTTTTTGTTGTTGTTGTTTTGAGACATGGTTTCTCTGTGTAACATCCACATTAATGTCTTAATGTCTTCAAAGGCTTTCCTGGAACATTAGAAAAGACTGGCCAAAAACTCACAGATCTGTCAGCCTCTGCCTTCTGCTGGGATTAAAGACATGCACCACCACACCCAGATCTTAAGATTTTTCTTTAATTCCTTTTCACAAATTGGAAGCTTAGCTGGCTGAAATCTTGCTCTGAGGTCACCACCCTTTATTCCATTTCTTTTTTTTTTCTTTTTTGGTTTTTTTTCAAGACAGGGTTTCTCTGTGTAGCTTTGGAACCTGTCTTGGAACTTACTCTGTAGACCAGGCTAGCCTTGAACTCACAAATATCCACCTGCCTCTGCCTCCTGAGTGCTGAGATTAAAGTTATGTATCACCACCACCCAGCTCTTTATTTTATTTTTTAATTTCTTCATCTTCTTGAACACAGGACTTAGCTCCATTCCACTCCCTGGTGATCCTTTTTCACCTCAAATTTTATATTTCCTTGCTCACATTGCTCCTTTTCATTATAAATGTTTTTTAGAGTTACCAAACAGCAGCATCTTTACTAGGCTGTTTCTAAGATATCCTTGGCCAATGGAATTAATCCAAAACTTCATTTTAGCCTCAGGCAGTCTTTTCAGACAAGGGCAAAAGTCAACCACATTCTTCATCAAAATATCACAAGAACAGTCTTTTGCTGGGCTTTTTTGGTTTGCTTTCCATCACCTTGTTATAGGATCAGATGGCCTTCTGACTTAGAACAGAGATTTTAGAGACATTTTTAAACAAGGATGTTTGTGGGAGAAGGAGTTCCATAACCCAACCCCAGCGTCAGCTTTTTTAATAAAATAGGGCAGCATGAAGCAATATCCATACCCAAAAGACATCTGAATCCTTTAAAAACATGAATCCAGTGACCAGGGAGAGGTACCAGAGCAAACAGAAAACAAAGGAGGTTTAGAGGTAAGAAATTCAGAGCCTAGGCCAGCAGCATATCACCTGGTAGGTGGCAGAGCATGGGGTTTTAGGTACCCATGCAGGGGCTGCTTGCTGCCTGGAGTACCCACATTGCCACAGCCACAACAAGAGCTCCATAGTCAGAGAAGGGAGCCAGCTAGGAGATTGAGCAAGCAGAAAAAAGAAATCCTTCAGAAGCAAAGCACGGATAGAGAAGTGTCTGATGTACCTATAGGACATAAGCAGAAGGCTCCAGTGAGCAGGATGCTCCTAGGGGAAGACAATGGGAGACAAGTTTGCAATAGGTAGAGACATAGTACAATGAAGGAGGAAGCTCAGAGATGGATTAGCTATAGAGGAGAACAACGTAGCTGTGCTTGCTCACTTGGTCCAGCTCCCGTATCTGCAGCAAAACTTATGGGCACACCAGAAAACACAAGTCCACTAGACACAAGCAAACAACATAAAAAGATGGAAGATTTACACAGTCACAGGAGACCAGACAAACACAGACATTTGTTGATCACCTTCACTCATATGCCCAAACCAGGACAGAATGACATCACTTTTGCCCTGAGACAGGTTCTATGATCATGTCCAATCTCCCATATGTCTCTCCAAATAGCTGGACTCCAAAACAGAACAGAATAACTTACCTATTGTTCTGAATCTCAGATGCTCATTGGCCAGCAGTTCTTATTTTCATTTTGTTTTCTATTGTTTGAGGTTTTCTGTCCTGCCTGGTNATTAGCTCAGGCTTCCTATTAACTCTTATAACGTATATTAGCCCATATTTCTTATCTGTGTTAGCCACATGGCTCAGTACCTTTTTCAGCAAGGCAGTCACATCATGCTTCTTCTGTGGCAGGCTCACAACTGCAGAGGAATGAGCTTCCTTCTTCCCAGAATTCTCCTGTCCTCATTGACCTGCCTCTACTTCCTGTCTGGTTGTCCTGCCTATACTTCCTTCCTGGCTACTGGCCAATTAGCGTTTATTTATAATATAATTGACAGAATACAGACCATGGTCCCACACCAGTATTCAATTTGCAAATTTGTGGTCATCACAGTCTGAGTTCTCACCTGGAACCTTTCAAGTGCACCATGGATTTGCTTCTCTTTGGGGGCCCATCCCTGACTAATGACCATTAATTTGTGGCAGTTGTGATCTTGGACTCCCTGGACTTCCAAGTCCACCAGGTCCTATCCCAGTCTCCAACATCCCAAGCTTCCAAATCCTGAGCCTATCTTGGACCTCTGGCCCTGACTCTGGGGTCTCCTATGGTATTAATCCCACCGAGCAGGAGGAAAGACCATTATCCAAATTAAAATCAATTAAGCAAGCTTTATTGTTACCGTGTACAGGTCTGCCTCTCTAAAGCAGGATTTGAGAGAACAGTGTTGGCTTAACTTTTTAGGCCTCTTTTTTATAGGAAAAAGGTACATACTGGGGCTTTCCAGAGGAATTTGGTAACATAAGGACTTGGTAAGTGACTTACAGAAGCAGACAACAGGTAAGGCCATTTGACAGAACATTTTGGCAGAACATGTCAAGATTCCTTGGCAGAACATATTATCAAGGTAGATAGTTCAAGGTATGGTCAGGTTATGAGTCAAATTCCATAGGGTGTGGATCATATCAAATTCCAGTAATAGGTTAAAGTTTGGTCAAACTTCAGCTTTACAGTCAATAGAAACGGACTTATTTTGACCTTGTAACAAGATGGCTTCTAATCTTAAAATGGAATCAGGCTGGTCCATTATTCCTCCCTTACCTTATGTGTCCCTTTCAAATCCTTGCTAGGGAATGATTATTTCTGTCTGTTGTATGGGCTGATAATGCCAGCAGAGGGTATTTTAGCATTTTCTTTTCTCCCCCCCCCCCAGCCAGGGTTTTTTTGTGTAGTCCTGGCTGTCCTGGAACTCACTCTGTAGACCAGACTGGCCTTGAGCTAACAGAGATCCTCCTGGCTCTACTTCCTGAGTGCTGGAATTAAAGGTGTACATCACTATGCCCAACTTATTTTCACATTTCTTGTCTGGTGGAAGACAAACTTTATAACACATCAGAAAATGCATGATCTGGTAGTGAGTACCATCAGGAGGAATACTAGGGGGCCTACAGCAGCTAAAAAAAGGAATGGTTATCCAGGGGACCAGTTGAATAGGGATTGATACCAATTATTTACTTCTTGGTAGTTTAAATATTTGGTTTTATGACAATTTCTTACCATAGCTTGGGTTTCTATAATGATGCCTGATTAGTTAGCATAAAATAGCAAGTTTCACGCAGGGTTATACATAGTCCACCTTGTCTCATGAAGACAAGACCTCTTCTATTTTGTAACACTATTTCTGTCTAAAAGTCTACTTGTCATTCTAATCTAGAGAGTGAGTTTTCCAAAAATCCTAAATCCTGTTTAACTTGAGCATTCAGTGTTGAACCCTTGATCTTGTAGGACTGGTGTTGGTGTTCCCAGTGACACAGATCCAGCCACCACTGCACCAATTAAAAGTGAAATTAAACTGGGTGGTGGTTGTGTACTCCTTTAATCCCAGCACTTATCCTGGGGGAGGCAGAGGAGGAGGATCTTTGCGTTTGAGGTCGGCCTGGTCTACAGAGTGAGTTCCAGGATAGCCAGAACTGTTACACAGAGAAACACTGTCTTGAAAAAATGAGTATTTTTTCCTCCTCAGTTGGGAGAGTAGATGTGGGTAGTAGGGGCCTTTGATTCCTGAATGGGGACAAAGTGTATGGAAGTATGGGTAAGGGTGGTTTAGTACAAACTGAAATAGGTCAGAGAATAGTTGGCAAGCCCTTAGGACGTGTGCATGCAGCGGTAGGATATGGGCATGGATCTAGGCACTCTGTAGGCTTTCTTCTTGACTAAGATTGCTACAGCCTCAAGTACTTGTACATCCTTTTCTTGAGCATGTACCACGACAAGTAACTTGATCCATGCCAAAGCCATAACTAGGACACACATCAATTGTATGATCTAGGTTGAATAGATTCCAAGGATTGATGCTCAGCTTGAGCTGGTCCTAAGTCCTGATTGAGACCAAAATTTCTCTTGTAGTCATTAACCTAAGTTGCCAGTCCCAGTTGGGAGACTTATGAGGGTTATCAAAACTAAGGCTCAGGGGCATGAATGTAATCTAACAGGTTAAGACTATCATTATGGTGTCCATAGCAATAAGAGAAAACATGAGCAGATTAGTAGCAACACACTGAATCTTAGGGATCTTAATCTTAAGGAGACCATATTCTGTCCATTTCTGATGGTCCATTTTTCTTTCTGTAAGGTCCTCAGGTGACTTTTTAAGATGAGAGTGATGAATCTAGGCAGAAATGCCAACAACCTTAGCAGCCATGGGCATCCAGAGAATCATGATGTAATCCTTTCCATCTAGGTTCAAGCTGGTCAGTTTTGAAGTGGCGAATCAACACAGTATCACCTGGCTGAAATGAATAGTCAGGTGGACAGTAGCCGATAGGTTGAGCAGCTTGGACCTGAAGAAATATCTTATCGAAAATAATTGTAATCATTTTAATGACTGAGAGTTTGTAGTACAAAAATCTAACAACAGTCCTCCATGTACCTGAGGGATCATGGGGTGGGCAGTGGCTACCCATAGACTATTTCATATAAGGTGAATTTTTCTGAGTAGAGGGTACGGAGGCCCTCAGAAGAGCATAGGACAAGAGGTTAGTCCAGTTATCACCAGTCTGAAGAGTATATTTTGTTAATATTTCCTTTATAGTTCTATTCATTCTTTCTACTTTACCTGAACTTTGAGGATGATACATACAGTGTAGCTTCCAATTTATGTTAAAAGACTTTGAGAGCAATTGAGATAGCTTGGCTATAAAGACTGGGCCATTGTTGGAACCCAGAGATAAGGGGCAGTGAAATCTGAGAATAATATCCATTAACATTTTTGTTACTATCTGGGCCATTTCTGTTTGAGATGGAATGACATCCACCCAGCCTTAGACAATTTCAATATAGACCAGCAGATATTTGCATCCATGTTATTGAGCTTTATTGGGGTGCTAGCCTCCTAAACCTTTCAGGATCCAGAAGGAACGCTACAGCAAATGCGGGATATAGATAAAGATATCTGAGGGTAAAAGGAATGAATCAGCTCATGTATGTCTTCTCATAATGTCTCATTTATTCTTGCAGTGTTCTCTCCAATGCTCTCTCTCATCCCAGAAGTTTTCCAGTTTATATACCCACACAGACACAATTAGAAATTCTCTGGCAATAACAAGGAGACCAGACATGCATTTCACAGGGCCAAAAAGACAGATAAAGCTGACAAAGCCAGCGCCTGTTAGCTTACTTATATCTCAGAGGAGGTGTGGCTGTGAAGTGCCTGGAAATATCTGAAAAGTGTAAATAGAGGAAGGGGCTACGATTTCTAGGAGGGGAGAGAAGGAGTTTGTGTGTTAACTACATTTTTGTGGTTAGTTAAGCTAGAAATGTGTAATTGATAAATGTAGGGAAAAAGGAAGAAAATGCAGCATTGCTGTACACTTTCTAAGCACTTCCGTTCCTGTGGTGGCTGGGAACACAGCCATTTGGGGTAGCTATGGCAACTAGCACAAGTTTTGGGAGGAAAACGGATGGTGCTTGATCCGCATTGGTATTGTAACCAAATGCTAGCTGATTAAACGGAATCTCTTAGCACTAGAGATAACATCTAATGTGGCTAGATGAAGGGGAAACTGTGGTAGTATAAAATCTGGAGTCTGGCATTTCCAGCCTCCTGACCAAGTGGTGGCTTTGTTCTTGCTGATGCCCAAGTGAGAATTTCCTTTCTCTGGAGCCTTTTTGAGAACCTAAGGCACCCAGTATATATTCTATATATCAAGATTATATGGCCAAATGAAAAGTCATCCAATAAAACAATACATGAGGGAATTATGCTCAATAATTGATTAATATACTGCTGAGGTTTTTTGGAACAAATCCCACTATGGAAAAGAGGAGCACCATGGCTTCACAAGGGATTTACAGAAATGACGACTATTCAAAAGACAGGTACCCCCAAAGCTTTGCAAATCGGGTTTCCTCTACTGTAATACTCGTGATTCCTGTGGGTCAGCCTAGAGATTTTGACAGTTGCACTGTCACTGTCTGATACTGTGGACCACAGCACCATACAGCCCTCATTCGACTTCATTGAAGTCCAGTTCTTAAGAATCACCAGGTATAGTACCTTAACTTCGGCTTCCTGGAGGCAGCGTGTCCTTTTTAGCATTTACCTGGGTATAAGTCAAAGAGCAGTCTGAAATGTTCTGAAGTGGTTCTGATTTTCCAGGTAGCCAGCCATGAGGGCAGATAAGTTCTGAGGTCTTTTGAAATGACAAGTGCATGGAATGATATAGGGCAACTAGCCAGCTCTTGCCCTGTGACTTTGGCATGAATATCCTTTCATCTAGTAGGCTCTACCACCCATGACTGTTTTCCTGGGTCACCAGGCTACAAAACGACTTGATCTCTTCTTTGTTGTGTTCAGAGACATCCTCATCAAGGCAGAGTGGGGACCTGTGAATGACTGACAATTCCAGTATGGTCTGGGCTTTGGGATCTCCTAGAGCAACATCCCTGACAAGCTGCCACACAGAGTATTACCTTCCCTGACTAGCTGCTATGCGGAGTATTACCTTCCCTGACTAGCTGCTGTGCGGAGTATTACCTTCCCTGACTAGCTGCTATGCGGAGTATTACCATCCCTGACTAGCTGCTATGCGGAGTATTACCATCCCTGACTAGCTGCTATGCGGAGTATTATTACCTTGGGTCCGGGAGCTCTTGTCTTTTAGGTGGCCTGGCTAATGTATAATAATAGTTAGCTTGACTATTTTATGTTAGGCATCCACCTTGGTACCCACTAGTCATCTCTATCTGATTCAAGTCCCTTGAAGATAGTTCCTAGTAATCCTAAGTCAGTGACCTCCCGCCTAAAAATGTACAGCCATGACTACCTACTTGTTATGGTATGGCAACTGTTCTTTTTGCTTCTGTAACTTGCTTACAGAGATACCCAAAGATTGTCTTGAGTTACCCTAGTCTCTTAACTTGGCATAACAGGATCATTTTTACTTTCTTGCATAGATATAGAAGGTCTCCATGTGGCATTTCCTTTTAGAAGTCCTTCTCCATACCCTTCCTTCATGCCAGTTTCAAATTTGGCTGGTAGATTGTTTGTCCTGCTAGCAGTTAATAAATAAATCTTTTAATTGTAATTGGATTGGGTCTATGGTATTTTCCCAGGGGTCACAAACTCCACACCATTTGGAGGCCCCAGAAATATCCCTGGGAGACCCCACACTCAGGGTCAGGGGTCTGAGATAGGCCCCAGAGGGAACAAATCCAAAGTGGACTTGATAGACCTCGGGGAGCCCAGACTGCACCTGCCCCAAATTTGCAAATTGAAAGTAAGAATTGCCGGCCAACATGCTTCTGAAGCTTGGACCTATTGGTGAGTTATTTTGGAGTCTGGATATTTGGACAGAAAAATAGGCAAGATGTGACAAGGTCATAGACCTAGTCTCAGACAGAGGATGGAATGCTCCACTCTCCTTCTGGTTTTGGTGTATGAGTGAAGGTGGCCACCATATGTCTGAGTTCTTGTGTTTTGTTTGTTTGTTTGTTTGTTTGAGACAGGGTTTCTCTGTGTGACAGCCCTGGCTGTCCTGGAACATGCTTTGTAGACCAGGCTGGCTTCGAACTCACAGAGATCTGCCTACCTCTGTCTTACGAATGCTGGGATTAAAGGTGTGTGTCACCATGCCTGACTTGCTTGTTTTGTCCTTCAGATTGGATTGTTGTACTGTTTTTTTTAGATTTATTTATTATGTATACAACATTCCTTCCATGTATGCTTACATGCCAGAAGAGGGCACCAGATCTCATTATAGATGGCTGTGAGCCACCATGTGGTTGCTGAGAATTGAACTCAGGACTTCTGGAAGAGCAGTCAGTGCTCTTAACCCCTGAGCCATCTCTCCAGACCCCTGTTGTACTGTTTTTTTCTGTTGTCTGTTGGATTTGCACTTTCACGTTTTGTTGCAGAGATGGGAATTTGAACTGAGCACAGCCAAACTGCCCCTGAGCTCCATGCAACATTTTTAGGATTTCCATGAGGTAGACTGCTTCTGGCTGCCTCTACGCTAATTCTCCAATGGAGCTTGCTCTGCCTCTGTTTCTCTCATTGGTTTGCAGGAACCTGCTGTTTAAGTCCCACAGATACACCAGGTCGTTCTCTACCTTTTTCCCCACCCTGCTTCTGAAGGATGTCTTTTTCCAACTTGTTCTATTTCTCAGCTGACTCCTATCTCTGATGATAGAACTCCAGCTTCAGTCACTTCCCTGCAGCTGGAATGGGGCAGCGTGGGTGCCCTTCTTATTCCGTGGCTGGCTGGGTGGCTGGCCATTGGAGTCCTCCTCGCCTCCTTTTCTTGCTCCTTTCCCTTCTCTTGGGCCTAGATATCTCTTCCTATTTATTCTTTCTGCCTGGTAGCCCCACCTATCCCTCTCCTACCTAGCTCTTAGTTGTTCAGCTCCTATTAGACCAATCAGGTGTTTTAGGTAGACAAAATAACACAGATTCACAGACTTAAATAAATGCAAAATAAAAGAATGCGACACATATTTGCATCATTAAACAAGTATTCCATAGCATAAACAAATGTAATACATATTAAACTAATATTCCACAGCACTATAGAACAAAGAGGGGAAACAAAACAGCCCAAGAAATGATACTATGTGCTTTAAAACAGCGTAATATATTAAACTTTCTATGTAAGGTTATTGGCTATGGTTAAAAATCTGCAAAGCAAAACTCCACAAAGAAAGCAAAAACAACCTGTCACCAACATTTTCCGAATGCCTATAGATGTCTGGATTTTATAGTTTTCTGTTTAACAGCCTCTAGGTTACAGATATATTATTCTATAACATGTAAGATAGAGAATACTTATTAAGATTTTCGGATTGTCTGCAAACACACAAAAATTGGTTATAAAATAAAATCTTCTGTCTAAAATCTCTCCATAATAATTCTAGATGTTTCTTAAGATATTCAGAGCTAAACATGTTTAAAGCTAATATTTCTTCAAAAGAAGGAGATAAGCAAGGTCATTGGACCTTCACCTAAGCATCTAGTCATTCCTTCCCACTGCTTGTATTCAATTAGAACATAATTACATGAAGCCTCAAGATTTTCTGATGAAACTAGTATATACAGGCTAAAAACTAACAATAAAGATGAGTTCTACCTATGTAACAATGGAAAAACTGTTATATATGTTGGGACATTTCAACTGTATTTTCGGGAAGGGATGGGTTTTTTTGTTTGTTTTTGTTTTTTGCGACAGGGTTTCTCTGTGTAGCCCTGGCTGTCCTGGAACTCACTTTGTAGACCAGGCTGGCCTTGAACTCACAGTAAGCCCCCTGCCACTGCCTCCTAAGCACTAGAATTAAGGGTATGTAACACGACCACCCAGCTAAAACAGCATATCTTTAATAAACAAAATATATTTGATAAAGAAGTTTTATAAATTCCTAAGGTCTGCTCAGATTAACAATAACTAACTTAAAGATATGTGTCTAGCCTCTTTGCCTTTGCTAATTTCGTTAAGCTTTAACTATTTGGCTAAACTGAATCATATAAGAAACTATAATATTCTGTAATGGTGAGTTATAAAAGAATAAAAATTTAAGGTTTTCAGTCTCTCTATGAACTATATCCATAGCTTTATAAAATTTCAAGTCAATCTATGGGCTACATTTATGGTTTAAAATTTTATTTTGTAAATGTACCACATTTTCTTTATCCATTCTTTGGTTGAGGGACCTCTAGATTGTTTGCAGGTTCTGGCTATTATGAATAAGGCTGCTATGAACAGAATTGAGCAGGTGTCCTTGTGGTATGATTGAGCATCCTTTGGATGTATGTCCAAGAGTGGTATTGCTGGGTCTTGAGGTAGACTGATGACCGATTTTCTGAGAAACCACCATACTGATTTCCAAAGTGGTTGTACAAGTTTGCACTCCTATCAGCAGTGGAAGAGTGTTCCCCCTTACTCCACATCCTCTCCAACATAAGCTGTCATTAATGTTTTTTTATCTTAGCCATTCTGACAAGTGTAAGATTAGGTGTCTTTTTTGTTTGTTTGTTTGTTTCTCTGATGTAGGAGGGTCATCCTATGTGTTACTTTCATTGGTTAATAAAGAAACTGCCTTGGCCTTTTGATA